>BPLR01002689.1:0-31802 GCA_021605095.1 Caerostris extrusa | reverse complement strand
TGGCTGATGTTTGCCAATGACAATGCGGCAATGGCAAGGCTAATGGCATTCGAACATTTTCTGCAACAAATGTTTTCTATTACTAACATTTTCCGAAAAACATTTCCTGTCCGAAACAAAACTTGTTTGATATTCGCCAATGGCATTCGAACATTTTTACATTTGAACATTTTCTACAAGAAACAGTTTCTTCAATATACATTTCTGCTAAATATTTTCCGCCGCAACAAAACTTGGCTGATATTTGCCAAGGCAATGCAGCAATGGCAATGATAATGGCTTTCGAAATTTTTCCCTTCAAACATTTTCTACAACGAAAATTTTCTGCAAAGCATTTCCAATCCCAAACAAATTTTGCTTGGCATTCGACAACTACATTCGGCAAAAATAATTGTATTTGAACATTATCTACAACAAACATATTTTATAGCAAGCATTTTCTGCTAGACATTTTACGCCCGAAGCAAAACATTATTCCCCAATGGCAATGATAAAGGCAGTTTCAATTACTGACATATTAATATGTACCCAACAATATTAAAAATATCACTCAAAATTTAAAATCTAGCCACATTTTATAGCTGCTAATAATCAATTCTGTCAAAACCAAACTATATATTTTCCACATTATCCATTATTAAACCAAATTATTTTTTATTTGAATTTTGAATTCATTTTCATCAAAATGGGAGAAATCCTTAATTATTCCTTGTATGGTTATGTTTTTAACAGTTTTCCAACAAATTCAAGGGCAACATATTTTCCAAATAAATAGAATTAATTTCCTAGATACCTACATATGTAACAGGCAAAAGATTTCCAGCTAAAAAGTTCAAGTTTTAGAATCACCCATTTTCTGCACTTAAAATGCCGTAAACGATTCAAGATCATTGGCTCCAAAAACACGTGCCTTGATACTGGCATATCAAGTCAAATTCTTTACATAAAATTAAATATTAACATAATTTATGTCACGTGCAATGTGTATATTTGAAAGAATTTTTTAGAAATGGAAAAGGAAAAATCTTTAAAAATTTAATTATCAACTCATTTAGAAAACCCATTTCGTGAATTTTTTACCAACTTTATTGTAATTTCTTTTACAGCATGTGATCAAACTCCACCAGCAAATCCTGAGCCATGGGTTGTTACACGGATCTTCAATCTCTGGTGACACTTTCCACATGTTTCAAAGGTCTGCATTAGGTGAGCATCGAAATAAAAATGTTAATTATGTATGAAAATGTTCATTTTTGCTTTTTGCTTAATATTTTTGTTTTAAATAATACACTTACATTTCATATGAAGTTATCTGTTCGCAATATGAAATGGAAGGAATTTTAACAGTGGATAACTTCTAAATATTTGGATGAAATTGAAGCTTCTTAATAAAAAAAAAGTTATATTTTCTATTCAGTATATTTCACCACACTCCAATGATGTGAAGTTTCCGTAGGATATACTGATTTGGGCACGATAAATTCATTAGCCAGAAATATCTTCCATTGGGCTCGAACAGTTATACGAGGATATACCAACAACCAAGTTCCAAATTGTTATGCCATTGTAACGTCTCGGCCTAGACTAGACCTATAACGGCTTCAAGAAGAGGGCCATTTTCAGGTTCATGGGAACACTTTAATTTTTATTTACAAGAATATAGCCATATATACAAATACAGAACTATGAGTTATATATAAAGAAAGGAAAATTAAAAATATAAATTTGATCCCAAGTGCATGGTCAAATTACAAGTACAGTTTACTCAAGGCCGGAGTATTTCAGAATTCTCGAGTTTACGTCGAATAATCAAATTGTCTGATCTGCGGCAGATGTTAATTATTACACTGCGTGATACATGAAACCAGAAGAAATTCACTTTTTAAAAAAGGCGAAAACTCCGGCCCATTCAGTCACTTCAGAGAAAAAAAAAAAAAAACAACACTTCTGGTCGATTCGTCGCAGAACTCTTTCATTTCTCCTTCATAAACCTCCCATTAAGAAAATCCGTCAAGAGGGGATCAGCTTCCCTCACTTCTCATTAGAGTAGACATTTCTCAGTCCATGATCTATCGCCAATCACGATTTAACAGCTCATGGTGTAGCCCACATTCCAATTGTGATTTTTTTCGATCTGTGAAGGTCGCACAGATATCACATTAGATCACATCACATCAGACACATGAGTCACATTAGAGCTGATAGCGAATATCTGCTATCATATTTGAGTGACAGGTTATTCTCATTAGTACAAACACTAATTGCCCGTAATATAACTACTCACAACACTGATTGTCTGCTCAAATTTGAGTGATGAGTTGTTATTATATGCTTGTCAAATAACATAGGTTGGTTCAATGCCATATCGTTTCCACATCTATTTTAAGATATGATATTACTTCATGGTTTCTTTGTTAATATTTAACATTCATTGAACATTTAGAAAAATTAATATTCCAAATGACATTAATTCATACTGAAAATCATGCAATTTAAAAGTCCTTAGAAAGTTGAACCTACTCTTCCATTAAATCTATTCTAAGGCTCTGATTGTTGAAAATCTAATTGCAATCGATATTCTAACAGCTTCCCCAGAAACGGTTTATATGGGGTTTATATCTCACAAATTCAATAGTCAGATGGCCCTATTTGGTCGCATATTGTCGTCCATTAAAATGAAATCAAATGTAGCCGTATCCCTGAAAATGTAAAAATAGAAATGTTTTAACTGTTCGATTTCATATTTCATCAAATATTGCACGAAAAGATCCCTAAATTTACCAGGATAGGAAAAAAAGCAATTGCTACATGAGCTCCTTGACCCTGTTACTCTATATGCACCATTCATAGGCTAAATATTCATCACCAGAGATTGTTTGCATTTAAATAATAAAGAAACCTGCTGATTAATGAAAGTATTTACGTATAATAGGATTCAAACTTTGTAAAAATATTTATTTTCAGTCTTTCTTCGATATATCTTGTGGTTAATTCATTGCTAATCTTTTAACATGAGTTTTAATCCATTTAAAATGGATTTTTTTGTTGTGATACAAATTTTCTCGTGTTCATCAAGAAAATAAGTATTAAGTATTAAGATTATTTACTTGTTAATCATGGTAAGCGATCTATCAAATCTAATATTTACCTTTATATTTATCAAATCAAAAATTAGGCTATCCATAGAATTCATGGAAGTTTTCTTTTTATACAGCAGACACGAGATTTTTAACTAGTGCTCTAATAGGGATGTACATAAACTTCGAAATTTTTAACTCCTTTATGCTGGAGATTATAAACTTTAAATTTTATGTTTAAAAATGTTCAAAAATAGTTTCCTACAAAAGTTGTCGTCTTGGTATATCTGGAATATCTGAAAAATCCTTTGCTTTAACTGCTTACATGTCGCCAAATTTAAATGTGACAGAAGATGAAAAGTTAAGGAAGTTGAGAAATGGCAGAGAATTGAAATTGAAATTTTATTTCAATATCATTGTGTTTGTCAATTATGAACGAATTTTGGAACATTATATACAGGGTGATTACTAATTAAAGTCCCACTTTCAAAATGCTGTAGAAAAAAAAACCGCTTCAAGAAAGCAGTTCAAATTTGAACTTGAAGAAGGAAGAAACGGTATGGCATCAAAAAAAAAAAAAAAGTTCCAAAAAAGAGTTCCACCGATTTTTCTCATTCAATTTGGTATGACCTTGACGTGTTGGATATGCTTTCCACTAACAGTGTCCCAACTGTTCAATGACTTGGAAGTCATTTTTTTCCGTCAAGAAACCTAAACAATCAAGCGTTTTGAACACTGCAGTTGGTTTAATGTGCAACTCATGCCAAATATGTTGTAATTTCGATTCAAAATATCACTGGCAGCAGACTTCACTTCTTTATGCCACTTACAGCGCCATCTATTAATACACTTTGGAACTTTCTTGATGCCGTACCATTTCCCTTTCATCAAGTATCTTCAGTTCAAATGTGAACTCATTGTGACGAGTGGCTCTTTTTACAGCATTTTGAAAGTGGGACTTTAATTATATGTATATGTTTTGTTTAATTCTCTTTTTAATACTAGACTCAAGTATGGCATCAGCTTAAAAAAATTGAAAAACACTCTTAATAGAATTGCAACTGAAAATGTTTAGTGGATTTAAAGAGAAAAACCCATTTTCAGTTTTTATAACATCAATTTATTTCAGTACTCGAAGTAGGACAAGTTCAAAATGAAGGTCAACGTGTACTGAGTTTCCCCAGTCGGAAAGCTACACGAGAAGTCAAGGAATACTCGCAGCCCAGTTGGCTCACGGACTCTGTGGAATTGGACTTCAATACATGGATCGTGGAGAATTTTCAAGAATGTAAGTAAACAATACATTGAAGTTATTTTTAAATAAATATTGAATGTTGATTAATTATCTAATTCTTTTAAGCGTGATTTTTAAAACTTTAATAATAGGTTTGTTGATTTTAATGAAAGAATAAAGTAGATTAAATTTGACTTCGAAGATTTTTTTTTTTGTGACTTTCTGTTTCTTGAATTCTTTTTGTTAAATGATATTTAGAGTAAATTGCAGAGTGTTTAATTACGTGCTCATTTTTTTATTAGTAAGATTTCGAATATTACTCATTAAATGAGTTAAAGAAAATTGAAAACGAAAATTCACTTAATTCACATTTTAAATTATATTCATATATAAATAGACTGTAGTGTGCAGGTTGGACAACCCGATTGTAAATTTGTGTGGTTGAAGTAAGCCAAAAACCCGATACTCTGCTACGCGCAGGGTGCACTAAATATACTTCCTCGCTTGGTAAGAAAGAGTCTGTAGACCAACTAATGCGCCGAAGTGCGCTGAATATATTTAAATTAAGTTAAAAATGATAATACTCTTAAGTCTGCTAGTGATACGGGAGGCGTTGAGATCCAGCACGACGTTCCGTATTACCGTCCTGAATCCATCGATTCCATATTCTGCTAACAGTCATTGGATCTCGACCGACGCGAGCAGCAATACTGCGATACGATAAACCGCAATCCCGGTACGCCAATTCGACCTTTACCAAAGTCAGAAACGTGCTGGTACGCATTTCTGCTTCTTACACGAGGCATCACAACAACTTTTCACCAGGCAACAACGTTCAAATGCAATTTGTGTATGAGAAACCGGCTGAACAATTTTCTCATTTAAACACATTGACCGGCGTCTGCTCTGTCTGAATGCGCTGAAAAGCTAATCATTTGTATATCACAGCACCTTCTAACCTGTCGTTTAAATTTCACGTCTGTAGCATGTCGCCTTCTTGGTGTAGCAATTTTAATGGCCAGTAGTGTATATGATATTGGACTTTATGATATTGCATATGATATTGGATAAGAAATTAAGGAGATTATCCAGCATTTTTCATCAATTTAAGAAGAATTTCCATTTTGCGTTTAAGTAAAGTGGTTTAGTGGTAGGTCTGACAAATAAATTTAACGTTACCGTGAAAGTATGAAATATGAAATTCTTAACTATCTCATGAAATAAAAGAGGAAGTTAGTTAAAGAGTAAAATACACTTGTGATTTATAGTTTAATTAATTATTTCATAGAATAGGAAACTACACGACCGTTAAAGCGTAAAATTAAAATGTAATTTAAACTGCAGGTTCAGAAATATATGTTTTAAAGATAAAATTGTACAGATTGTGTTTTAATTTATCTAAATTTTCAAGAGGGTAAAGTAGAAAATTTGAAAAATGTTTCGAAAGTCCTGCTAAGAAGAGGAAATTAATGTCTGGAAAATCTCATTCTGAAACGTGTGTTTGAGTAACAATTTATATTCTCAGGACACGAAAGATGAGGAGAAACATACGATGTCAGATTCATTTCAGCTGTTGTTATATAAAATAACAATTATTTTTAATTGCGGAAGAATTGTAAAACATAAAACATTGGTTGCATAAAACATTCTTGGACCGCATTTGTGTCTGCAGACAAAAATTTAAGAAGATTATAATTGAAGAAATGCCGAACATAAATATATGCTCCGGTAAGATTATCAAAGTCTCAAAGTTTTTTTTTTTCTATTGCAGCTGGCAAACACTTAGGCAGCTTGGTCTTGGATGCCTTAAGGCAAGCGCTGCACAGACGTTACTCACTTTGAATTACCCAGGGGGCGCGTGTAACTTGATGTTAAGCCACGGACGCGGAGTAACAATGTCCCCGCAACGCTCTACGATCTAATTAGACCGGGACCTACGGTTTAAAGTGGATTCCGAACCACTACAAACATCCATGGCACAGCCGGGACTCGAACCCGAAACATGTGGTACCGAGCGCCAGAGCGCTAGCCACTCGGCCATTCAGGCCCCAGATTTAAAAATGTTCATGCAAAAAAACAGTTCGACAAACAAGTTAAAAATAATATTCTGTAAAAATATCAATTCTATTTTAGTATTATATTCAACTCTAAAAAGTGATAAACTCTAAAACTTTCAACTCTATTTAGTATTTCTAACAAATGGTTTAATTGTGCTTTTGCATATTTAAAAATGCGGTTAAATCGTGCTCTTATTTTGCAGCCTGTCTGACATTATTTAATTCATAGAATAACTAAATAATTCATGAAAAATTACTACATATGTTATCCAATTACTTCATAGAATAATTAGATAATGTGCATAATCATTTATTATACGTATTCTATTAAATAATTGTATTCTATTAAATAATTGAGTCGTACAATTCTCCAGTTATCTATCTATCTAACTATTTATATATATATATATATATATATGCCTGACTCGTGGCTCAGTGGTGACGCACTCCTCTGGTGAGTATTAGGAGGGAGGTTCAAATCAACTGGCAGCTTTGTTGTAAACACTGTTTCAAAAAACAAGAAGACTCGAGGGCGTTTGGGATATTTAGGCTCTTGCCTCATGAATCGGACTACCTGGTTGGAGTTTTCCGGTTTTCTCTCCCATAGGATACCCAAATGTGCGGTAGTTCCCCTAAACGCCATCCCGGAAGACACTGCCCCTTTCTTTAGCGACTCAGAGCCAAGTCAGACTTCTACCTACGGCTGCTCCATCACAACAGAAGCTGCTCTCTTTTCCACCCTCCATGAGTAGATTACTCATGGGATGTACCTGACGCAGTACAGGACACTGAGGATTAATCCCAACAACATTTCTTTCGGCAAATGCAGAAAATCGGACTTTGATCTGTGACGCTCTACAGTCAAATGACACCGGTATCTACGGCTTAAAATGGATTCCCAACCACTACAAACATCCATAGCACCGCCGAGACTCGAACCCGAAACCTGTGACACCTAGCGCCAAAACGCTAAACAGTCGGCCATTCAGGCCTTTTTCAGTTAGACTACTTGGTGGGATTTTCCGGTTTTCTCCCATACGATACGCAAATGCTTAATGGCAGAGTACGCCCTAAAAGTGTAGAACCTAGAGTAATAGTAGTATCCCCTAGAGCAGGGGCCTCCAAACTACGGCCAAATCCGCCCGCCAGTGTCATCCATCCGGCCCGCGACAGCGAATAGCTTAGTGTTGCTGTAATAAGTTGTATAAAAAAATACAGAATGATGATAACTCGGTTTTATTGACTTGCTAGGTAAAGCTTCATGACGAGCATAATACGCAGAAAATTTAACTTAAGCATAACAACTAACAAATAATTGAAATGAATCCCACTAACATTATAGACTAGTGAACATCCCGCGGTTGCCCTCTGTAGTCATGTTGGGGTAAAGAATATGGCATATGTATGTAATTCGATGTTTGGAATGTATATATCCTGAATCAAACATATGATTTTTATCCTGAAAATCCCCCAGGTACAGAATAGTCTAGAAATTATAGATAATGGCAGAAAAATTAAAACGGTTTTGGCCCTTGGTACTTACTGGAGTAAACAGTATGGCCCTAAGGCTGGAAAGTTTGGAGACCCTGCCCTAGAGTGTACTACTCCCTAAACGTCCTCCCGGAAGGCCCTTCCCTCGATCTTCACTGACACGGAGCCAAGTCAAACTTCTACCTACGGTTGCTCCATTGCACTAGAAGCTGCCCCCTTTCACTCCATCGAGTAGATTACTCATAGGATGTCCATGACGCACTACAGGACACTGAGGATTAGTCACAACAACAACAGCATTTCTTTCTGCAAATATATTCAGAAACTTAACGGAAATACAAGAAACATACACATAATTCTCTAACTTTTTGAAACATGGAATAAAATTATTAGTGGAAATTGCATTATTCATGAAAAAGTCTTTATGTCACTCCTGTTTAACTCTATACGACTCTTTAGTTCTCTTTGTGCTGTTTCGAGGGTTAAGAAACTTCTTCCCACTCATACATTATTAAGTATTGACAATCAGTGCTTAAGAATGGCTGACGGTACGGGGTCGTTAGCGTTAAATAAGTCTTTTAGCATACCGGGCACGTAAACTTTGTCCATTCAATTACCCCAAGGAATTCTTAGGATATGAAGTCTAATGGCGAAGAGTAGGGAGCTGTAGGCCCATTAAGGCAATCAGTTGCAAGGAAAGTTGACATTTAACATTAACCTAAGAATCCTTAAGCATGCTGGAGGTTTTTCTTTAAATGAAAGATGCAAAATAGGTGCAATGACTTCAATTAGTTGTTTAAGGTCGTCGTCACATAATGTCATTTCTAAAGAGTTTAATTCATACGCTAGTAAAACTACAGGAATTATTATTAATATATGTTAAAATATAGCATTCGAATGTATGAATTTTGTGGAATTTATTTCCTGGCTTAATGTTGAGTCTGGTTTGCAAAGGATAAGAGGCCCTAATGCTCACCAGCGGCGCCTTTACCCTGAGCTACGAGTCGGCCAAAATGAAACATTAAAAAACTCTATGTGTTCTAATGTTTTAAACTCTATTGTAAAGTTTAAATTATTATATTATATTATAAATTATATTTAATTATTATAAGATTTATATTTAGAATCAAGGGTCTGAATGGTAGTGGCTAGCGCTCTGGCGCTCGGTACCACAGGTTTCGGGTTCGAGTCCCGGCGGTGCCATGGATGTTTGTAGTGGTTCGGAATCCACTTTAAACCGTAGGTCCCGTTCCTAATAGGATCGTAGAGCATTGTTGTTCCCGCGTCCGTGGCTTATCTTCAAGTTACACGCTCCCCCTGGGTAATGCAAAGTGAGTGCTGTGCAGCGCTTGCCTTAAGGCCTAAAAGACCAAGCTGTCTAAGTGTTTGCCAGCTGCATTAGAACAAAAAATATATTTAGAATCATGAACTACGATATTATATTTTTAAAATGCCCTACATTTACTGGACTTAATGGGTTTTTTTTTTTCTTTCTACCGAAAACTTGATAATGCATGTCCACTTCAATCCCATTTTTTTAATAATCAATGGAAATTTTTAAAAATTTGCTTTAGATTTATTGACATTTCAAAATTTAGTTCAATTTTCATATTTTATCAGCCAAACCTACCGATCTAAATTGCATTTTCTTCCTTGCAAAATCTATAATCACCCACGAACATCATGAAACAAAGTTTCCAAAACTCCGCTTGGGAAACTCTCGCAGATGATCACATATACGAGATTTTTATCGATACTCCATCTAAAAATAAACGTTCATCGTATCGAATGCGAATCGATTATCAAACTCGCCAGTTGACCTTCAGCTTCAATCGATGTTTGTTATCAACACCGGAATCGATTTCCCATTGTCCTTTATCTCGGTATCCACAGTCATATGCATATTTAATAGTTGCTCCTTTCAGAAATGCTCTCTGGTTGCTCCATTTAAATAATAAATATAAATTATTTTGAGAATTTGTGTATGTTTAAATAAAACACCAATTTTTATAAGAAGGTATCACGGTAGAATTAAATTGAAGGTTTTACAAATAAATATTTTAGAACTATTAAACAAAAGATTAACAAAGATATTTGTGTTGAAAAGAGAAATCATTTTTTATTATACTGAAAAAAAATTTTCGATTAAGATGATTTTAACTCATATGCATTTGAAATAAACTAAGAAATATTATTTTACAAAGAGAAAAATCTTATCTTTTTAGGGTTCCAGTCCCCGATGATGATACAAATTTACGAAAATAGTATATTTTATCATTCTGCATAAATCTTATTGTTTTTGAAATAAAATAATATGAGTAAATACAAAAAATGAATTTTTATACTTGTAGATTTACAGTTTGATTCCATGAATCTGATTGATGTGATTAGTGCTTGGTGCCACATATGTCGGGTTCCAGTCTTGATACCGTGAATAATCAGATGATGTAAATGGATGTTTGTAGTGGTTCAGAATGTTAACATCTAAACCATAGATCCAGGTGATTATGATTTAAAACAATGAATAAACAGATGGTGAGATCACTAAACCATAAAAAGCAACCATCTTGGAAACATTGCCATTTACGTAGACGGCTTTGACCTATCCTGGGACTGTTGCATGGTGTAAAGAAGACATCATGAAACAACATTTGGGGGCTTGATGGCAATGAATAAAGAGATCTGGTGTTTGTTGCCAAACAATGAATAAGTAATTTGTCAACAAGATTAAAAATTAATAGGATTAAAACTTGATCTCAATGAAATGGCTGAAACAATGGATAAGCAGCTTGTTAAATTAATAATTTTAATTTAAAATCATTTTATCTGTCATCTACATTTATATAAAAATTCTAATAGAAATATATATATAATAATATCAACCTCATATTTTTATTTATTTATATATATATGGGCAATTATTTTATACGTCACATTAAATCATCGAAATTCGCTGTTTGTAGTAGGGCTTCTGATTTATTTTTACCCATAATATTTATGGGTATTGTTTTAGGGAGAGTGGAACAGCGATGTTTTGACATACTTTCAACGTTTCTTAATGGTTCCTTATTTTTTTTTTTTTTTCAAGAGCAATTCTTAATTGGTTTATTTAATTTCTTTCTCGTGTTTTTTTTTTATTATTATTATTATTAAATTTCTTTCACGTGCTTTTTTATAAAATTGTTTGTAATTTTATAGTTTATTTATTTTTAGATTTCTATCACATGATTTTTTTTTATTAAATTTCTTTCATATGATTTTTTATAAAATCTTTTGGAAATCAATTGTTTATCCATTTTTAAATTTCTATCACGTGATTTTTTATTGAATTTGTTTTTATATGTTTTTTTATAAAATCTTTTGAAATTTATAGTTTATTATATATATAATTTATAGTTATTTATATTTATTTTTAGATTTCTGTCACGTGATTTTTTTATTAAATTTCTTTTATGTGCTTTTCATAAAGTCGTTTGAAATTCTATAGTTTTTTTTTTTTAATTTCTGCCACGTGATTTTTTTTAAAATTTCTTTCACATGTGCTTTTTTTATAAAACTACTTTTGTTCATTTATTTTAAATTCCTGTCACGTGATTTTTTTTTTTATTAAATTTGTTTCATGTGCATTTTTTAAAAAATCGCTTGGAATTCTATATTTTTTTATTTTTAATTAAATTTATTTCAGTGCTTTTTATAATATCGTTTGAAATTTATAGTTTTTTTTTTTATTTAATCTTTTTTTTTTTTGTTTTGAACTATAACATGAAATTGACATTATTTCATTTATATCTTTTCTTTCTTTGTTTGTTTAAGATTGCTGTTATGCGTTATGTTCTTACATTAACTTTTAAATTTTATTGGTAAAGTGAATATAAAAGCTCAGCCGATTACAATTTTTTATTTAATTTTTTTTTTTTTTTTTTTTCTTTTTAATAAATTTGTAATCGTATAATATTTTGTGCAAATTTGTAATTTTTTTTTTTTTTTTTTTTTTTTTAACACATTTTTAATCTAAATTTATGTTCCATTAAATATAATGAAGGAAATAAATTGCCCTTATCTTCCTTCTCTTCCCTCTTTCTGCCTACACAGCCCCCTTTATTTTTAGTAAACCCCCTCAAAGCATCTAGGGAGAAAAAATTTATTATTAAAAAATGAAAAGAATAATTTAATTTATTAGAAACAATTCACAAAATAAATAATATTACTTGGTAAATGAATTAAATAACCAAAAAACTCGAAATTCACACAAAAAAAAAAAAATCATTTATAAATCATAAAACCACAAAAATATTCCATTAGATTAAAAATTATTTCTATTCATTATATCGCGCATAAATATAATGTATTCGCAAATTATATTTTATATAATTTGCAAATAACAAGATTTCTTTATTGGCATAATTTATTTCAATTTGATGTAAAAATTATTCTGCGTGTATTTCAAACTGATACATTCAGTAAAACAACGCATTTTAAGGATCGCGTGAATTATATTTCATTAAGAAATAAAATTCTTTCTCTAAATATAATTTGACAAATTCATTTTTACTGATCTTTCTGTTCTATTTTTTGGGATTGTTTGTTCTCTGCTCAAAAATGCATTGTGTTGTTTTTCAAATTTATTTATTGTTTATTTTTAAATAACAAAACAAAAAAAAATTAAACACAAAAGTACAAATTAGAGCTGTAAGTAGATGCATTTTAATATAACATAACAATCCCAATAAATATAAAGCCCTTTTTCACACATACTTTATTTATTTATTTAATATTCTGCCATTAAATATGCAAACACCAATGTTTGTTCTTCAGAAAAATGTTTCTCTAAAAACATGCTACTAAACATTATATTGTTTCATTAACTTTTTTTTTAAGATTATGTGCGCAATCATCCGTATTTTTATTACATTTTTTTAAAAAAATAATATCCATTGTAAAGCCTATATCTGTGAAAATTGAAAGAACTGAAAAAGAGATAAATTTAAAAATTTCTGTAATTTTAAATACGTTATGCATTAAATGCTAAAAACAATTGGCATATTATAAAAATAAAGAATTTAGCATTTTATTTTAAGAAATATATTTTGCGTTTTTTTGTTTCTTTAAAAAAACAAAACTTGGCCTTACCATTTTTTATCTTTAAAATATGTAGTTTTTATTTCTCATAGTACTAAGAAAACATTTAAACAAATATCAGAATTTTAAAATATGAACCCATGTACAGTGGCAAAGTGCGCCGCTGTTAAGCATTAGTATTAACATTCCACCGGCGGTTTGCTGTCCCAGACAATACTTCAAAAAACGAGGAGCTTCGGTGGCGTTTGGGATGTCTCTCACCCCAAGAAGATATATTTTGAAAGCAACCAGGCCTATAGTCTCTCCCACCAAGAGAAAATATTAAGCGCATCCTGCGCGAACCTGAATATCGGGTATTCGGCTTAGAAATGGAATGCTTCCATGAAACTATAATTATATGTCTTTAAATGTGTTAACTATTGTCTTTAATTTTGGTGTTTGTACGTGTGTAAATAAAGCTGTCAATTCTCCAACCTATGTCTGGCGGCTATGTCCAATTAACAGCGCTCTGGCTCTTGGTACCGTAGGCTTCAGGTTCGAATCCTGGCGATGGCATGGATGTTTGTTAATGGTTCGGAATTCACGTTAAGCTGTAGGTCCCAGTCTAATTAGCCTAAAGTGTGCACAAAATGGCCGTAGATCGACAAACTAACCCAAAACAACCTGCGTCTCAACCCAACCACACCCATTTACAATCGAATAGCTGCATGACCTGCATACTACAATCTGGCACCCGCTCGAACCACAACACTATAATACTCTTATTAAATACAATTATTTTTTTTTCATGTGTTAGGGCCACATGGCCGTCTTGGTAGTGCTCGGTACCACAGGGTTCGGGTTCAAGTCCCGGTGGTGTCATGGATGTTTGTAGCGGCTCGGAATCTACTTTATACCATAGATCCCGATCTCAATGTGATCATGGAACGTTATGGGGGTGTTGTTACTCGGCCGTAGCCTATCTTCAAGCCACACGTGCTCCCTGGATTGTGCTAAATGAGTAACAGAGGTGCAGCTGTTGTTATGCCATGAAGATTGACTGTCACTGTATTGTCATCTGCATTAAAACAACAACATTTTCATGTGTTAAATTGTTACGTCAAAGTGTATTTTATTCTAAAACTTGCATTACATAAAATGCAATAAAAACAATTCAATCTTTTTTTCTTGACTTCTAATTCTCTATTAGAGAATGCAATGCAGGTATGTTTGAAAAAGGTTAAAAATAAAAGTTTTTATCTAATATAAAGCATCGATTTAATAATACTCGTTTATGTATGTTAGAAATGCCAAAAAGAAGTTGAAATGTCTTACTGTATACCTCATCCAATTATTTTAAACGATTTTTTTCCTCCTCTACAAATGAAAACAACTCATTAGAAAGGGCGATGAAAACGGTGCTTTCTAATTTAATAAAGAAATTGTACTAGATAGCAAAATTCACTTTCTGCCTTCTCCTCTTAATGCCTGTTCCCTCGTTTTCAGTAAATGACTCCATAAGCATCGCCGTGGTCTTCTACAAGAACTTCTCCGCATTTTTACCCAGCGTATTAATTGTCCTACAGTTCCTCACCCGGAGAGAAAGTATATTACGCGCATCCTGCGCGTACCTGAGTATCGGGTTTTCGGCCTAAAAGTGGAATCCTTCCACAAATCTATAATTATGTGTCTTTAAATGTGTTAACTATTGTCTTTCTTTAATTAGATGTGTGTGGTATTTGTACATGTGTAAATAAGGTTATGAATTCTCAAACCTGTGTCTGAAGTCTCAACCCAACCATACCTAGTTACAATCGATTAGCTACATACCTTGCACAATATAATCTGGCGCCCGCTTGTACTGCAGCCCTACAATATTCTTATTAAATACAAAATCTATTTTTCAATTGTTAAATCGTTACGTCAAAATATATATTATCCTAAAATTGCATTACATAAAGTGCAATAAAAATTGCTTGCAATGCAAACTTGCAATGCTTGCTAAAGTGTAATAAATTTGCAAACTTGCAATGCTTGTTAAAGTGCAATAAATTTGCAACTTGCAAAATTGCTAAAGTGCAAAAATTCAATCCATTTTTCTTGACTTTTAACATCCTATTAGAGAATGTAACGTAATAAAATCAAAATTTTTCTTGAGAAGCATAATTATAAAAGCTTTAAAAAATAAAAACATCTATCAAATAATAAGCCTCGATTTAATAATGGTATCTAAGTTAGAAATGGCGAACAAGAAATAGAAATGTCTTACTGTATACCTCATCTCATTATTTTAAAAGAAATGTTATTTTTCTCCTCCTCTACAAATGAAAACAACTCATTAGAAACGGCGATGAAAACGGTGCTTTCTAATTTAATAAAGAAACTGTACTAGATAGCAAAATTCATTTTCTGCCTTCTCCTCTTAATGCCTGTTCCCTCGTTTTCAGTAAATGACTCCATAAGCATCGCCGTGGTCTTCTACAAGAACTTCTCCGCATTTTTACCGGAGAGATTCCTGGCGCAGTACGGGTGAGTATGCTCTCATCATCATCATTAGTATGCTTAACAGAAAATATGAAAATCTAATTTAGCTGCTTGACCTTT
Organism: Caerostris extrusa; assembly: GCA_021605095.1. NCBI lineage: Eukaryota > Metazoa > Arthropoda > Arachnida > Araneae > Araneidae > Caerostris > Caerostris extrusa. The sequence goes on along the minus strand of BPLR01002689.1, from coordinate 16,281 downwards.
TGATCTTTGATATTAAAACGGTCATCAAGAAACCATTTGATGCTTAAATAGAGGGGCGTTCATTAGCGTTAATAGGTTTTTAAGGCTAGCTTTTTGTTATTCAAATATTTTATCCTATTTTTAAGGTGGGAGGCTTTATATACATTTTCAAAAAGCATTGTTTGAATTTCTGTATTTTTCTAAAGGAATGATATAGTGTAACTTATAAGCACAATAATCATATTAAATTATCATATGAAATAAAATATATCCAACTGAAATACTCGCGTATATTATACGTAAAATATATTCTTTTAAAGCGTTATTGTAATATATAGCTAAAGTGCCATTCCATTAAGTCAGGGTCTATTTTTCGAGTTCTAAATCGACGTATTTTAAACACGTGGTCTGCGTCAGACCTTTTTATCACACGCCATGATACACGAAATCACAAGGGGCTCACTTTGGAAACAGGCGGAACTCCTGCCTGTTTAGTCACTTCAGAGAAAAAGAAAATCAACACACTTTGTTGACTCGTCGTCTCACAACTTCTCAAAATGGGGAAAATCCATCAAGAGAGGGATCAGCTTCATTTCTCATTGGAGTAGACATTTTCTAAGTCCATCGTCTATCACCAACCACGATGCAACAACTCATGGTATAGTTCATATTCAATCTGTAGTTGTTTCTATAGGGTTTTTTAGGGGTTTCTTTTCAGCCTAAGAAACATAGTGATTCTTCCACGAAGTCTCAAGGGCCATGACTTCAGCATACTCATCATCCAACATACTGTAGTTTTTGAATAACTCGCAAATTTTCATTTTGGAAACTTACCGGCGAGTAAGATATCTATAATCGCAATTTCAATTGGTACTCACGGGTAAATTGTCAAAGACATAATGTGCTAAAATAACATATTGTACATCAGAAGTAAATATTAAATTAATAACAAATTCATTAATGTTTTGTGTTTTGATCAAATAAATGTGTTTATTTCATAGGAAACATATTGGATATATTTTTTACAAAAACATGTGTTTATTTTAATGTTCAGCAATTTAATTTGATATTAATTTAGAAATTAGATTAATCTAACCAAAATATTTAACTGTTCTAACGCTGTAAATTTTTTAAATTTGTTCAACTCATATATTCCTGTAACTAAATGATGCATTCAACTTTTTAAATGTGGTACTATATATAAATGGTTTCACAATAAATGTTCCTTAAATGTATAAAGAAAAAAGAATAAATGTCTTCGTAAAAGATTAAAATGTATTCATCTCAATCCTGTTGGCATATTATATGAATAAAACATTTTCAGTTAAAATAATATAAGAAAAGTGAGTTCAACTAAGGTGTTTCTGTAACTTATTAAATCACTATGAACCCAGTTTAATAGTGACAAATTATCACTTATATTTTGTAAGTGTGGTGCTAAATTTAATTATTTTTGCAATAAATGTTACTTCTATTGATGTATATGTTAATATAGTTGGTTAATTAACGAAGTTTAAATAACAAAATAATAAATGGTTAAGAGAAATAATTTTTTTTTTATATTGATATTCAAAGCTTTCTAATGCAGTAATATAAGAACTTTCTAAAACAATAATTTAAAGACTTTCAAAAGCAATAATTTAAAACTACCGAAAGCAATTTAATTTATACCTTTCTAAAGCTATAATTTAAAAAATTCCGAAAGCAATAATCTAAAACTTAAGAAAGTAATAAATTTTTCTAAGAACTTCAGAAAGCAATAATTAAATTTTCTAAAGTGATAATTTAAAACTTTCCGAAAGCAATAATTTAGAACTTTAAAAGCAGTAATTTAAAAGCAATCAATTTCAAAAATCCAAAAAATTTTCAAAAGTAATAATTTAAAACTTTCTAAAGTAATTTTAAATTTTTGAAAGTTAAATTTAACAATAATTTTTAAAACTTTCTAAAGCAATAATTTAAACTTTCTAAAGCAATAACTTAAAAATTTAAACCAAAAGCAATAATTTAAAAACTCTATAGGCAATATTTTTAAAACTTTCCGAAAACAATAATTTAAAAACTTTAAAAATAATAATTTAAAACTTTTAAAGCAATAATTTAAAAACTTTCAAAAGCAATAATTTAAAACTTCTAAAAACAATAATTTAAAACATCCAAAAGCAATAACTTAATGCATCCTAAAAGCAATAATTTAAACATCCGAAAGCAATAATTTAAAACATCAAAAGCAATAAAAGCTTAAAGCATCTAAAGCAAATAATTTAAAAATTTCGAAAGCAATAATTTAAAACATCCAAAAGCAATAATTTAAAACTCATCTAAAAGTAATAGTTTAAAACTTTCTAAAGATAATTTAAACATTTTGAAAGGAATAATTTAAAACTTTCTAAAATTTAATGCAATAATTTAAAACATTCAAAAGCAATAATTTAAAACATCCGAAAGTCATCAATTTTTAAACCTTTGAAAGTAATAACTTAAAACATCCGAAAGTAAAAAACTTTAAAACAAAAGAAATAATTTAAAAACTTTCCGAAAAGCAATAATTTAAAAACTTCCAAAAGCAATAATTTAATGCATCTAAAAGCAATAATTTAAAATTCGAAAGCAATAATTTAAACTTTCTAAAGCAATAATTTAAAAATTTTCAAATGCTTTCAAATAATTTAAAAACTTCTGAAAAGCAATAATTTAAAAACATCTTGAAAGCAATCAAAAGCAAAAATTTAAAAACTTCCGAAAATAATAAAAAATTTAAAAGCAAAACAATAATTTAAAAATAAAAAATAATAAAACTTGAAGAAAAAAAAAGCAATTAAAACTTCAAAAACTACCGCCAAAGCAATAATTTAAAACAAAACTTCCGAAAGCAATAATTCAAAAGCTTCGCTGCTGTGCCTGAGTGGCAAGCTGCTTGCAGATGCTTTCCTCCAGTGATGATATTCGTTCTCCTTCTGTTCTCTCTCTCTCACCGATTCAGATATGGCTATGGCTCTATTTTGCACAGAGGACTCGACATGGAGTACCAGCTCCACTCCAGGATCGTCGCCGTGGCCGTCCAGACGGGACAGAGGGTCGTCGGCGCCCGCGCGTCCAGGCTCAAGGTCAAGGCTCGCCTCGCCCACCTCAACCACACGGTGGTCAGTATTCCTTTTTTCAATTCCTTCTATTAGCTCACACTCTCCCTATATATATCTTGTTCAAATTTTCAATCGTTCATAAAATACTTTTGATTTATCCACTCAAGTAATACATTTTTTTTTAACATTTTTTTGAACTCGTAGTGGATGACACTGGATGTTAATGCAGTTTTTTCAAATATTATTTCAGTAATTAAATTTAGTTAATTAATTTTAGTTTTTTTTAGATTTAAGTTGCTATGTATCTAAACTTAAAAAAATAATGATGGCGCCAAATAAATTAAAAAAAAAAAATAGAATGAAAAAATTATTTATTAAATAAATACTTTCTGCAAATTAGAGTCATGAAAAAGTAGGAATTGACTAAAAAAACTTTTTTTTTTTAAAATGCTATTAGAATTAATTCGAAATTTTTACAATTTTGTCAGTATTTGCATTTTTTTTATAATAACTTATAGTACTATATATCAATTCATTGTGCAATCATGAATTATAAATCATTTTTTTTAAATTTTTACCAACTTAATAAACTATTATTTAATTTTAAAAAAAAAAATGTTATTATTAAAAAATTTTAACAATTAAACCATTTGAAATATTTATACAGGTTTAAAAAAAAAAAAAAACATTGATTTCAATTTTTAAGCTTTCTAGTTTATTACAATTTTGTTCATTGTTACTGATAGAGAAATAAATTCTTATTTTATTAGAATAAACCAAACAAGCTTAATAATCAATACGTTTTTAAAATAGGGGTATTTACGCTTACATGCTTCTGGTGCATGAATCTGAATGACCATGAAGAAAAAGTAAGCCAATATAAATTGTAATTAAATCTCCTTTAAGATAATCCACTGTGTCACTGCAGAAGTAAGCCAATATCTATTTTAATTCAATATTAGAATATTATTATTATTCTAATTATCCAATATTATTCTTGAAACTGTTGGAATGTTTTACAATTAGAAGTAATTTATTTGATCAAGAAATTTGTACCAAGGAGAATAAAGGTAATTAAAGAAAAATGATGTTTAAAAATATTGTTTGACTTGATCAATCATCAATTAAATATAAAAATATTTTTAAATATAACTATTAAATTATTATTAATATTTGTATAAATTCCTAAAATTATATTTGTTTATCATGCATCTTAATATGTTTAATGAAAAAATGCTTGCTTTTTTTCTAAAAAAATTTGAAATTTCCTTAATAATTAGGAAAACATTAGAAAATGTATCAAATATTTCTCTCATTCAAAAGAAATTTAATTGTAGAAATTTAAATCAAAATAAATTGTTTTGTTATTTTTACCTTTGAAACTCACATTATTCTTTTTTTTTGTGATTATTATTTTTTACTCAGTATATACTAAAAATTAATTAAAAGTTAAGGTTTTTTTCATCTGTCATTATATATATATATTTTAGGTATATTCTATATAAATAGCATAGGTTTTTCTCAATTTAAATTTTTAATCTTTTGTCAAATTTAAATAAAAGAAATTGTTTTTTATTTTTGCTCAAAAAAAAAAAAAAAATTAAAAGAAATTTTCATTATTTTTAATCTTTATCAAAAATAGTTTTTTTTTCATTGAAAGAACATAGTTTGCATAGAAGTTTCTGCTATACATTTTTTATTTACTTCCAAAATTTATTAGAATCATTAATAAAATATTTACTTTCAGTTTTATTTTTTATTTAGCAATGTATATATATTAATGAAAAAGAAAATAAATATACCACAGAAAGAATATTCTGTTTATTTAAAACAAATTCATTTTTAATTAGAACTACTTAATAGAGCAATAAAAAAATTTAGAATTTATTGTAAGAACAAAATGCATAAAGCTATCTTAAAGTAAAAAATAAAAAAAAAACTATAAAATACCAAACGATTTTGTTTTCTTGAAAGATGACTTTTTCGCTTTGAAATAAAATTGTGTTTGCTTTCATCAGACGATCAGACCAGAAAAATTTTACATTATTTATTTATTTAATTATATAATTAATAGTTTATGAAAATTTAAATAAATATTATGTTTTAAAAAATCGTGAAACAAAGTTAAATAAAACAATAAGAATAGCATGTAAAAAATTTTTTAAAGTAACCAATAAGAAGTAAACGCTAAAATGTGGTCAAGGACAAAAAAATTGATCAAGGAAATGAAAATTCCGTTGTCAAAAACAATATCCATAACTTTATCGGTAAAAATTGGAAAAAAAAGTAATAGTGTTTTACAGGAATATTTTAATAAAAGCATATGCGTTTATGTGTAAATAATTAAAAGTAAAACAAATGTATCAAACGCTTAGTTTTATTTAATTAAGTAATTTTTTCTAATTACTTTTTAATTTAATTTAAATAATGTTATTAAAATTCTTCAGATGCTTTACATATTAAGAAAAATATATAACATATTTAATTTGTGTTTTAAGCAATCACACATTTAAACAATTTCGGTACGTCGAGATTAATTTTTAAATAAATTTCATTTTTTCAATATATCCACTATAATAAATGATAAAAAAATAATTAAATCTTAATATTCTTTAAAATACATTATCATGCACAATATATTACTTATTCTTTTTAAAAATATTTAAATGTTTAATTTCAATATTCTAATTTATTTTTAAATGTTACTGATTTCGATATAAAATTAAATTTTTACAATTAGAATGATGAAAAATTGACATTTATTCTTGTTTAAAAACCAGTTAGATATTTTATTTGTTAGTTCTTTATTAAGTTTATGTTAAAATTTAATAATAAATCAATATTTTAAAATAATAATTCATGTAAAGTTGATATTTTTAAGAGTAAAACATTTTAAATAACGCCAAAGATGATGAAAATATGATTGTAACTTGTACGTGTTAATTGTTCGGTAATAATGTAAATAAATGCATATCGCCATGTTAGTATTAAAGCATAAATTTTCAGGTCTTCCTTTATATATATTATATTTATTATTATTTAGATTTAGATTTATTATTTAGTTTAGATTTATTATTTATTAGATTTAGATATTTAAATTTATTATCTGATTCAGATTTATTATCTGATTCAGATATATTATCTATCAAATTTAGACTTATTATCTGATTCAGATATATTATTTATTAAATTTAGATTTATTATCTGTGTCTATGTTACGATATGTCTTCTTTTTTACGGGGCAAGGTTTTCAGACCTACGCCCAACGCTCTACAGTCATGTTAGACTGGGACCTACAGTTTAAAGTGGATTCCGAACCACTACAAACTCCCATGACACCACCGGGACTCGAATCCAAAACCTATTATATAACAAGCATTTCATAAAAGGGGTACCGAGGGCCAGAGCGCAGGCCACTCGGCCATTCAGGCCCCTATTGATTATTAGATTTAGATTTAATATATAATTTAGATTTGTTATTTATTAGATTTAGATTTAATATCTAATTGAGATTTATTATCTGATTTAGACTATTTATTAAATTATTTAGATTTACTATTTATTAGATTTTCAGTGTTGTCTCTATGGAAAAGTGCTTCTTACTCATTTTCCCCAATACCGATTACGAAGAAAAATTTGAAAACATTTATATATTTTATAACGCAAATTTTTGTATTATTTTACCACAAAATAAATAACAAAATTCATTATTTCTACTTCCAGAACCGGCAGATAATGTGGAATATATCTTGTGGATTAGCAGATTTTTCTCAGGGGTAAGTCCATCATCCATTTTAACATTGTCATTACGACACCATGTAATAGAATAAAAATTATCCCATCATATACCAAACGATAATAATGATTATCTATATCGCTCTGCAGATTATTACAATTTATCTCTTCCTTCAGAGAGATATCCATGTTTGTGTCTGTTTGCCGATTTTTTCTTCTATGTTCCCAGATAGGAGAATCAGTAGGATTTAGATATACCAGTTACGCTTTTATTCCACTAACAAAGACAGCAGCTCGCCACCTAAAGTATCCCATTTATTTTATGGCCCAATTCGATTTAGAACAATAGGCCTTTCCACAACAATTGCTGCAGCTGTGAGCTTAGCACCCGAGAGCCACGTTAAGAGATTATAACTGCCCGGGAATTTCTCTGTGGACGCAGGTTTTTCAATTTTCTCTGGGTAAAAAATTTAAGGATACATTAAACTATTGAAGATAGAGGTATCATTTTTTATTGAAATTGTAATTTTGTATTTTTTTTTCAATGCGATATTACTTAGTAAGATATCTTGATAAATTATTACTTTTGAAAATGGCGGAAATTGATAACAAGCATATATTATTACATAAATCATTTTTTTTATTTCCAATGGCAGACTACAATAAGTAATAAAATAAAAAAGAAAAAGAACACAAGGAACATGAAAACAACAACGAGAATCGAAAAAGAAATCACATAGTGACATGTTTAGCCTATAAGGGCCCTAGCCACCCAATAACGACCCTACACAGTAGAGGAAACAAGTGCAGGGCAGACAGGAAGATGAGATGAATCCATGTCCTCTCCAAGACTGCAGAACATGCATTTTGGGATTGCAAATGTTTTCATTCGAAAAAGATGATTGGCCAAACAATCATAGCCCTCAGGAATCTGAAAAGGGCATCAGCTTTTAAACCTGGGCTGATCAGGGATGTTTAAATAAAGTTAAACCAGGTTTTAGATGAGTTGCCTTCAAGTAGATTATCATATAGAGTGTTCCGATAAAAGTCTCGGATCATCATTTTCCTCGAGTGAAAAGAGATGTCTTTACAAAAGGTTTGGCTAATGATTGTTCCTTTTTTGGCAAGAGAATCCGCCTTCTCATTACCCAAGATCCCACAATGGCCTGGGATCCACTGCAAAACGATATCCTTGCCTTTTGAGTCAAGGTCTTCAAGACAAAAGATGCACTTTTCGATGGAAGTAGACAGAGGTGCTAGAGATTACATAAATCATAAAAATACACTTCTGTTCATCCAAAATAAAATAAACACCTTGATGATGCACACCTTAAACACCAAATGAACACCATGAAGACGTAAAAAAGCAGTAAAATTTGTACTGTATGTATACGACGATAGGATACACATCAGTGATGGCATTCAATGTCTGATTTTAGCTCAGACATTGAACGTGACTTACAAGCATTTCACTAAGAAAGAACAGAAATCTGTTTTTATTCTTTTCGGTTGTTTTAATTTTCTATTTTTTTGGAATTCTTTTAAATTCTTTTGTTCTGTGGTAAAAACACAGTTCGAATATGCATGCCTCCTAAAAATATGGACTCCATTCGAGCACTTTTCTGGTTTTGTCAAAGGAATTGTGGCCTGCAAAAATTTCGGATTATTCTACAAGTAAATTAGGACTCATGTCGGACGCAATTGAACGACACTGATATTGATATGCAGGACCTGATGGCCGAGTTAGCGCTCTGGCGCTCTGGCTTTCGGTGCCACTGGTTTTGGATTCGAGTCCCGGCGTACCATGTGGTAGTGGTTCGGAATCCGCTTTAAACCGCAGATCTCGTATAATATGATTGTAAGAGCGTAGACTGACAACTCTACCCGGTAAAAAGAAATCATCTCCTAAAGGCTCGTGCCCACCGAGGCGAGAAGATTTAAGCGACAAGATATGACCCAATCACTAGCCTCACCACGTTCGCCTGAAACCGGTTTGAAATGCACCGCTTCGAGTCAACCAACTTTCAACTCGAAGCGGAACTTCACTAGGCGTAATGCTATTTCTAACGTTTCGCTGTGAAGGGGTCGCGTGAATATTCACGTCCTCGTCTCGGTGGGAAGGAGCCTTAAATCTGCAAGTAGGCAGACGGCCCTGGGAGCAACAACTGCTTAAAATATAAACAATTGTAAAATATAAACATAAATAAACTATATAATATATATAAACGGCTTTTAAAGTAGAAAACGGATTTATGTTTCAATATCCTCAAAATAGGGTCTGAGGAACAGGTTATGCTTATAAAAGTTAATTTAACCATCACTTCTCTATCTGAATTGGGTAGTGCCTTTTGTAGTATTTGAACAATTACTTCTTCATAAAGTTCCAGAGTAATTAAATTTCGTTATAATCCTGTTGCTATTGAATGTGATAGGGAAATATACATTTTATAGGGTTCCAATTTCGCCCAAGTTTCTTTTCCGCGCCAAATGGAATCGCCACAACCACAATATTTTTGTAAGCTCTGCGGCTATTTTGATTATTTACGAGGGTCCTTGGCGAAAACCGCAATGGAAAAAATCGCCAAAATAGTTCCTTTTGAATTGTCTATTGTTTCAAAATCGTCAAAATAATATCTAAGAATTAGTTTATTAGTTTATAATTATTGTTTATTTATTTATTATTATTGTTTTTGAAGTTAATTTAACCATCATTTAACAGATTTCTTTATCAGAATTTCGTAGTGCTTCTTGTAGTATTTCATCTATTGTTTCTTCGTGAAGTTGAAAAGTTATTAAACTGTGTTATATTCCTGCTGCTATTGAATTTGATAGTTATTGTGTGAATACTGCACTTTAGTATTCCGATTTCGTCAAGTCTCCTTTCCGCGCCAAAAGGAATCGCCAAAACCTCACTTGGCGAAACCCTCAAACCCTCAAGGTAAAAATCACTAAATAAACTCCCTTTCATAAATTTCTTGGCTTATTGAACATTGGTATACTCCCATGTGTAATTGACCAGCAGAGTGTGTTTACATATAAATTGAAAATCGTGAAAAGATTTCAGTTTTTCTTTTTTTCTTATAAAATTAAAAAAATTATTATTATAATTAGTACAAAATTTTGATAAAAATAATTTAAATAACAGGCTAAAGAACAAAGACGTTAGGTACAAAATATTTTAATACACGAAAAAATTTTTTTAAATTTAACTATAAATGAATTATGTATTCACGAACATTTTTCCTTACAATTTGCGGTTTAATTTATCTTAAAAGAAAGTCATTAAATTTTGTCCACCAATTTTTGCTTTTTAATCGAAAACATAAAGTGTATTCAGAAGAAGAAAAATTAAATTTTTTAAATTAATTAAAAATTTTGTTATAGCAAAGTTGGTTTTGCTTATTTTTATTCAATAATAAAATTTAAACAGACATTTTTATGTAAGTAAATTAATTTTATCAAAAATTTCGTTTAAAATTCGCTAGATTTTTTAATATTCACTGGTAACAAATTATTCCTTTTTCCTTAGAATATTTTTAAGAATTATATATTAAATATTGGCAATCTTTTCTTCGCTACATAAGAATGTTTTTAAATATTCTAAAGTATTGATGTTTCATACTACCTTATCATTTAAGTAGCTAAATTCCTTATTTCTGTGTAGCATGTGCATTCTATGTATTATCTAGCAAAATCGTTACTTGTAATGTAATTCTATCTCGAAAGCATTCTCCCAAAACAAAATAATGATTTTTCTTAAAACGAAATACTTAAGAACAAATATTTTATCGGTAGTTTCTTGAGAAAATGCTTAAGAAATATTTTATATCCATTTTTCAAAGTAAAAAAAACGTATGGAAGCATTCGAAGTTTGTCGAATATTTTTGAAACAAAATATTTTTCTCATAAAACTGAAAAACTTTCATTAAAGTTTTTTCTCGGAACTTTTGATTACAAAATATTTCTTCGTCATCGCATTTTCTACGAAAAAAAAAAAATTATTTGTCAAATATTTATTTATTCTCCATTCATTTGTAAAATATAAAAGAAACATTTTAGATTAAAAATATTCGAATATTTCGATTTTTTTAGAGAAAAATTTCGTATAAATGACGGCTAAAAAAAAATATCTTACGAAAAATTATTCTTGCATTTTTTATGAAAAATTTAATCCATTTCCTTCTGATTTTTTTACTAATATTCTTGTGTAATGTTTTGTTTCAAGCAATTTCATAGATACCAAATTTAATTCGAAATCAAGCTATTTCCTTTTACGCCATTTTGTTTTTCGTTGCCATTCCATGATTTCATCAAAATGATTTATCATTCATTTTTTTTTGTTACAATTTAGGCAGCGTTTATTTGCACGATATTGAAGAAATATTTTTGAAATAAAATATTTCAACAATCAAGTAGTTTCAGAGCACAAAATATTTCACTAAAATAACCAAAAACAAATTATTTCATCATCGATATGTATCGATATTTTTACGATTATCAATTAAATCAAGATTCTTTATATTAGAAGCCACCAACAATTCAAAATGAAATACAGAACACGTGACTTGATTTTGATAAATATTAATTTATAGACATTAAAATTTACACGTAAATTTACTATTCATATAAATAAATAAAGTTGCAAATTAAAGTTTATTTTAATGAAAATATGTCGAAAATAACAAAAAGAAAATTATTTCTTCATCGTTATGTATCGATATACCAAACGCAAACGATTGTCAGCTATACCATTAAAAATCTGAATTGTATTATTACATTACATTCGAATTTATACTAGAAACTCAAAATTCAAAATGAGATACAGAGCACGTGACTTAATGTTGGTAAATATTAATTTTGCGGACATTAAAATTTACACGTAAATTTACTACTCATATAAATATAAGAGCCTGGCAAATTATTGTTTATTTTAAAGAAAATATCTCGATCATTTTTTATGTACACGAGTTGATTAATTAGTGTTTTAATAAGCTTAACTCTTCTTTTATGTATAAACTATTCTTGGTAAAAACTATAGAATTCCAAACGATTTTATAAAAAAAACGCGTGAAAGAATTTTTTAAAAATAATAAATTATAGAATTCCAAACGATTTATAAAAGAAACAAGCGAAATATTTTTTTAAAAAATAAAACACTATAGAATTCAAAACGATTTTATACAAAAACACGTGAAAAAGGCTTTTAAAAAATAAAAATATATATATAATTTCAAACGATTTTATAAAAACTATTCGTGAAATATATTTTTAAAAATAAACAAACTATAGAATTCCAAACTATTTTATAAAGAAACGCATGAAAGAAATTTTAAAAAAATTAAAAATTCTAACATTCCAAACGATTTTATATAAGAACACTAAAAAAATAATTAGTCTTTTGATAAAAGAAACACATACATTATTTTTAAAGATTTTTTTACTTAAATATTTAAAGCATTTTCAGTTTAATAAAGAGAAATTAAATTATTAAATTAAGTTATTTTTGTTTTTAATTTCTTCAATGAGAAGCAAAATTTTAATTTCATAAACACTAAATAAGAAAAATACTCATTTAAGTTATAACTCAATTTCACTCGTATTTTTAACTTTTCGGAGCATAATACATAAATATAAATTTAAAAAAATGCAATGTTTATTTTGAATAAATATGCTATCAGGTAAAACATTTCTGTTTGTTTGGATATGTCCATCGAGAATTGGTTGTATTCAATACATATCAGTCCTATGGTTTTGAAATTTGCATCAAAACATTTCAACTTTAAGTTACTCTTTAAAGTATCTGATAATAAAAAAATATATAACGCATTGAAAACTATTACTACATAAAAACTAAATTTACAAGACCGTTTTTCAATCATGTTTGAAAAATAAACCATATGAAAAATTATTTTTAGCGTACATTTCCTTTCATAGTCAAAAAATTATTTGACTATAAAGAAAAGGTTTTTATTAATATTTTTCTTCACGTTCTTTGTACATAATCTTTTCCTTTTAAAATTTTCAGTTACTTGCTGGAATATTTTTTTTTTTTTTTTGGAAAACAAACTATGAAAACTTGTAAATTTGTTGCAGTCATTATGGGAAGTATAATTTCGATATTATTTAAATTATAAGAAAAATAATGTTTTTTTTATGGGATATGAAATATTAGAATTCAGATGCAGTTCAGTTATATTTATAGTTGAATGATTGTTTGAAAGCTTACTTGTAGTTTAGGTAGTATACTACAGCTTTTTATAGATAAAAAAATGTCAATAAATTATTTTTATTACATATTTTATATATTAAAATATTGTTCTATTTATTACACTTTGAAAAATTAAAAGTTATAACATTAAAAATATTTATTATCAACAGCGCAAAAGATTATCGGTATAGAAAAAAAAAAAAACTAAAACATTTCTTTGGTAAATTGAAAATTGCGTAGTTGGGCGTTCATATAAATAATCATATTTAAATGATGTCATTTTGACAAGATCAGCAATTAAATTTGCAACAAGATTTTGAAATGTCAAGATCACTAACAGCAGATGAATCAGTGATTGTTATTTCTTTCTTTATTTTAATTTTTTTAATTTTTTTTTTTTTTTTGTAATATGAATATTTTTTATTTTTTTATTCTAGATTTTTTTTGTATGATGAAGCTCTAGGCCAGTGGTTTGAAGTCGAAGCGCATTTAAAAGCATTGGATTTAAAAAACTAATAAATTATAATTAAACAAAATTTTTCTAGCATTTCAGTTGTAACTCTTCATAATAGAAAGGATCGTAAATTGTTTTTCAGTTCGTATTTTTATACATACGCAACTAATAACGTTTTCCTTTTAAATAAAATCGAAGAGTCATAGCATGATATCATGAAAGGTTTTTTTGTTCTAATGCATGGCCGAGTGGCCAGCGCTCTGTCTCTCGGTACTACAGGTTTCGGGTTCGAGTCCCGGCGGTGCCATAGGTGTTTGTAGTGGTTCGGAATCCACTTTAAACTGTAGGTCCCGGTCTGTTTAGCCTAAAGTGCGCACAAGATGACCGTAGAGCGACAAACCAAACCAAACTTGTTCTAATGCAGTTGGCAAACACTTAGATGCCTTAAGGCAAGCGCTGCACAGACGTTACTCACTTTGCATTACCCAGGGGGTGCGTGTAGATAAAGATAAGCCACGGACACGGAGTAACAATGCCCCCGCAACGCTCTACGATCATATGAGATCGGGACCTACTGCTTAAAGTGGATTCGAACCACTACAAACATCCGTGGCACCGCCGGGACTCGAACCGGAAACCTGTAGTACCGAGCGGCAAAGTGCTAGCCACCCGGCCATTTAGGCCCTTATCATGAAAGTATAAATTACGAAATATTTATAAAAATCAAAATATGCTTAGTATTAACAATCTATAAGTATCACTTATCTAATCGATTCTATAAGAAGGAACTGACAGTAACACGGTATTTCTTGAACTAATTTATACGCTACGTAAAAGTTTTCTTTTCTTGTAAAATGTCAATAGCACACAGAAGAAACAATAAAGGGCAAGGATAAACACAAAAGCAAACATTTGAGAATCGGCCAAAAGAGAAATTAATGATTGATGTTCGTCTTGAGCAACATTTTGTATGCTGTTGGGATAAGCTTCAAATGAGGCAGTGGGTCTTTTAGGCCAGATGTTTAATGGCTTGAAAATTGTGAATTACGTGCAACTTTTGATTAACATGATATGGCCATGTGTCCAATTCCTCCAAATTATGATATTCCAGATCCACAACATCAAAAGCGCAGTCGAACTGCATTTGTCACGGACTAGATGAGACAGATGTAACCACCAACTTCTGATGAAGGAAGGGCATTGCCTTCTTTTTTTCTCTTCCTTTCTTAGGGATAACTTCATTTCATTTTCATGTCGCATGGGAAAATTTCAAATATCTTCCTAAACGTAACGCTGCATGATGGCGGTTAATATGATATGACCCTGTGTCCAACCTTTACCGCAGGCTAAAGGTTCGAATCCTGGCGGTGGCATGGATGTTTCTGTCCCTACGACTATCGTGTTTCTTTCTATCGGTGGTTCAATTTTTTCTTATTAGCCGCAGCTTTCTAGTGGTTCGAGAAGTATTGATCAATCTATTCAAACATTTATGGAATCTTCATTTATTTACAAGCAATATTTACAAAGATATACAGGGTTGATGGTAACATCTCAAAGGCAAAAGCTAAACTGGAAGACAAATGTTCTTTTTAGATTGAAACAACTCGTTTCCACAACAACTGCTGGTCTCCACGGCAACAGTGCAATTCTGAATCGGTTCCAAACGATTTCTATAAAACTACCACGTGACGCTGCGTGGCGCGAATAAAGGCATAAAAATTCAAACATCCTCCCTAGCCGGACTCTTTTAAGAGTACAAACATAATACATTGCACAATAATATCCAATTCAATTACTTAATTTACAAATTCATATAATGCAATAATTATCAAAGTTGAAAACTGGAAAAAAAAAAAAAATATACGTTAGACATATTTTGTGAATTACTATTCACCATAAATTCTTTCTGTTACAAATATAAGTTAAACTTATATATTAAAAGTCAATTCAATGAAATAAATTACCAGCAATTAAACAATAATAGTAGTATAAAACTAAAGCATACCATAAAACTTTAAAGACAAGCATGAGTTTAAAAAATACATTCAATTAAGCATATAAATTTCATGGGAAATTATTCAGTATCATATTCAATACATATAATATCTCTTGAGTAATGCAAAGGTAAATTAATTAAATACAAGAAACATTAAAATAAAAATATTCCATCAATCCACAAATTCGTAGAAATAAATTTATGAAATTTCTAACTCAAAAGGATACAGTAGTACGGAATCCACATCAAACTGTAAGTCCCATATCTATTTAGCCTAAAATGTGCCAAAACTGACCGTAGAGCAACAAACCAAACCTAATCCCCCAGTAACATGATTGCCAATGCTAGACGGTCATGCTCACTGTCTAATTCTTCATGAAATTTGATTGTTTTTGATGTTACGTCTCTCGTTCCTCATGGTAGACAGCAACATCTAGACCAAGTTCAAGACCCATATGGTGTCATGGAAGGAGGGTAAGGGGAGGTAGCTTCTGCTGTGATTGAGCACCTGTAGGTAGAAGTCTGGCATGGCTCCGTGACGCTGGCTTTTTACCGGGTAGGGCTGTCAGCCTTACGTCCAACAGTCATTATTAGACCCCGACCTACGAATCACAAACGAACCATTACAAACATTGGATTCGAACCGAAACCTGGGGCACCGAGCTAGTCTCTGGCCCATGAAGTTTTTAAATGTCACTACGACTATCGGACTATCGTGTTTCCCTCTTTCAGTGGTTTAATTTTTCTGGTTAGCCGCAGCTTTCTAGTGGTTCGAGAAGTATTGATCAATCCATACAAACATTTATGGAATCTTCATTTATTTACA
>BPLR01002688.1:0-87500 GCA_021605095.1 Caerostris extrusa | reverse complement strand
TTTGTGTAAAGATGAGGCTAGAATTAGGAGGATTTTTTAAGAGATACAAATATAAAATGATACCCAACTCGCCGCTCAGTAGAAGTATCTGCATAAGGACTGAGGTTCGAATTCGCTGGTGGCTCCCATTGCAATCACTTTTTTTTCAAAGACTCGATTTCGATTGTGATGTTCGTAAAGCATCCCAGATTACCTGGCAGACAGATGGGAATTTTTCAATTTTTTTCTCATATGACACGTAAATAATGGGCAGTTACTCCTAAATGTCCTTTCTACATTACCTATATGTTTGGGACATAGCATAAACAAAAATATGGGCCCATCAATATATGTATATATATACATGGGTGATTCGTGGGCCTCAGTGGTAGCATGCAGGAGGGTTGAGGTTCGAATCCATTGGTGATGCCCTTGCAGTCACTGTTTCAGAAATGAGGAATCTTGATCGTTATTTAGACAATGTGTATAAATAGACAGCCTGGCTGTCTGGTGGGAATTTTTCTAATTTTCTCAATACAACATGCAAATGCGTGTAATGAGCCCTAAAAATGTTTCCTGGAAGACAATGCCTTCTGTTATATCCATCGATGAGTTGTTCATAATATAAATAACAAAAATCCAAAGCCAATGGATGTACAACAAAAAAAATGATAATAGCATAATAATCTCCTTTTTATGAAAATGTGATGTTATTAAATTTGTCAAATAATAAAAGAAAAATATCTAATTTCCTTTAGATTTTAATTAAAATTTTAAATTAACAATTAGTAAGAAAATAGATATAATAGTGTTCTCATTGATTTTATGTTTATTTATGTCTAGATAATTAGCAAAAATAATGTTTCTGGATAACACTAGGTCATTAAATTTAGAATTATATAAACATTTGTGGTCGAATAAATTTTCTATTTAATTCTACAGAGTAGTGTAATTCCATTTAGCATTTTTTAATAAAATTGTAACAGTATACATATAATTACTCAATCCACACAATTTTTTTTACAAAATTGTTTATAACTTACTGTTCATTTAACAAAAAAGATTCTCACACTGAAAGATCTTGTAGACTATCCAATAAAAGATTTTACAACATATAATTCATCAATAAATTTAATTTTATTAACAAAATGCAAAAATGTTATTAAAATTTTTTACAATAACAAGTCTGACCTTTTGATCAGTTACAAGTTAATCAACCATTTTTCTAATCATCAAAGTTTCAAAACTAGGTTTTATTTACAAATAACTACAAAGGTTTTGAAATCATCGCACAAACATATACTAAAAAAGCATCAGAAAGTACTAGAATTTGAAAATTCTACATATATACTGGGAAAAAAGAATACTTTTTAAATACTGATTTTCAGTAATTTTACATAAAGACTAGAAATAAGAAAGAAAAGACATGAAAGTAATAGAGAATAACATTAAACAAATATCGATTCAATTAACATTCAAAAGACGATAGTACAGAGAAATACATGATTAAGTAAGATGTAATTCGGTCAAAAGTCAGAATTTATAATTTTGAGAATGACTACTTCCTCAAACTTTATATTAAATATTCATGCAGATATAAAATTAGCCAACCCCTTGAATGGCTATATATTTTCATTAAGAATCTACAGTTCCTTTTTTTTTTTTTTTTTTTATTTTTTTTTCCTATACTTTAATGTCAGGAATTCTTAAAGACATAGATGAACAAAATGTTTTTATTGCTTGATTATACATTATGTTTGTAATATAAGTGAGCAATTGTTTTCTTTAAAAGAGATTCAAAGAGAGTCATTAAATTAGTTGTAAAATCTTGAGAAGAGCTATTATTATCCATGCATTGTATGATAAATACACTGATAAAAGTCATATAGGGTGAAATTCCACATAGTGTAATCTGGGAATGGTTACAAAATTAATTTCTTAACATGAATTATCAATTCTTAACGGTTAATTGCAGCATTTTTAACCAAAAAAATATTTTTTTACAATCAATATAAGAAAATAACTTATCTGTTTTATATGCAACAAATTTTCAAATATAATCTGACCATGGATAGCGTGAAATGGTAAACATCTGGTTGAAAGGCAGAATCGGAAGAATCAATTACTTGATAGGGGTCAAACATAGCAAGAAGCTGCTTTCAAAGAAAAAAAAAGTATCATACTTCAAAATTTTTTTCATTTAATTTTTCTTTTAATATCATGTTATCCAAAATTTTAATTATTAAAATTAAGACTCTTTTTATTGCAATAAAAATCCCTCCAAAATGTCATTTACTCTCCTACAACAGTGATCTTTTTAATCCATCCGATTTGGCCATTTACCAACTTTCCACATGATCATTGGTTAGATTATAATTGCTAATGAATCATAAAATTATTTATAATAACAAATTATGAAATGTGATATTAAATATTTTGTATAAATTATGATAGATTATCAAATAAAAAAGCAGAACATTTGAAAATAAGACTTTTTAAAAATAAATTAAAATTTCAATATATGTTTATGATGGATGATTAGATTTAAGTATAAGAACTACTTTAAAAATTAACCTGCTATAAACACAATAAAATGAGAATTTTTAGTTGCAGTTCTCCTTTTTAAAAATTCAAAACACTTTAATAGTTAATTGAGAATTTTTGAATTTCTTTATCCTAATATAAAAAATTGAGTTATTATTACAGTGTTTCAATTTAAATAATTATGAAGCCATTTTTTTTTATTGTGTGTTTTGTAGAATTAAAATTATCAATATTTAGGTGTAAAAATTGTAATCAGACATAAGATGAACATAGTGTAAAAATAAAAAGAAATATTTTGAAAATGTATAAATTGTGCTTTGTTTTTAATAGTTCAATTACGACATAAAAAGTGAAAGAAATTTGTTGCTCAAACTTTAAGCATAATGAAAGCATTTTTTTTTTTTTACTAATCAACACATAAAAACGTTTTTTCTTTTAACAAAACAATTTATTGTCACACAGAAATGGAATGCTTTATGTATTTCAAAATAAACTAATTCATATGATGAGAAAAATTTGCTTTAATTTGAACAATTTAATTGATTTCAATAAATGCTGAAAGTAAATGTTAAAATCTGCATGTTTATCTTAATATTGTTTCCCAATATAGAAATATTTCTATTGTAAAAATAAAACATGCATCATAAAATTCAAGTTGTCACATTATTAAAAATTTCCAGCGTAAAATGCTCATAATTTTTATTACATAGCATTTTCTACTGAATACAAATGAGTAGATCAGTGGTTCTCAAAGAGTGCGCCAGTGGAGGAATACCAGTGTACCCTAGAAGACTTCCAGATGTTCCATGTGTTATTCCAGACATAAAAATAAATATAATTACTCTTTTTCTTGTAAGTTTTTTTATTCAAAGACAGCTTTCATTATAAACAGCTAATCTTTTCGGGGTTTTTTCCTTCACATAAAAAAGTTGCCAATAGCAACATAACAAATAACAGCAATATGCAGCTTAGGAGTGATAATTTCCAAGGTTGACTACTAGGAAGGCTAGTGTCATTGTGATTTTCAATGTTAAAAAAAATTCCATTGCAGCCTTTGAGACACCGCCATCTGTAAGTAGTGTATCTGTGGAGTTGATATAAAACTATGAGGTGTTAATAGCAAATGCTTATTTGACAGAAAGTAGTATATAATGAGGCTACAACTATTTGTAAATTTTTAAATGCACCCTCACTTCGAAAGGTTTGAGAACCACTGAGTAGATCGCTTTAGAAAAGAATTTATACAATAACATAAGTAAATATTTGGTATAGTTCAAACTTGTTGGCAAAATAAAATTACCTGTACCACAGGAATTAAGGTATTGCAAATATTAGTTTTAAATTTTTTCAATGAGATACATATTTGAATGATTAATAGTTATAATTCAATTTAGATGACTATTTACAAATATTATAATATTTTTTTGGAAGTGCTAGGAATAAAATTTTTGTAAAGTGGTGAAAATATTTAAATAATGAGCACAATTAAAATTTCGACTACAGTTTGAAATATATGAATAAGTTACAGAAAATTCAAAATTACAAACTATATAAACTTTCAATTCATTATTATAATTATATTATGCTAATTAATTTATTAAATAATTTTAGGAAATTAAATTGAATTAAAAAATTCTTATAATGAAAAAAAAATTTTATAATTAATTTAAGCATAAAACAAAATTCAACTTATTCTAAAATGTTAAATCTAGTTTATTTAACTAAATATTTAATTTTAATGTGTAAAAGCAATTTTTCTTTTTACTATGAACATTAATATGATTAAAAAAACAACACTAAAAACAAGTTTACAAACTCAACAAAATGGAAAAAAAATTCGGCATCTATCAAATGTGCATGCTGTTCACATGCACTCAACAAAATCAATGATTCTTAACAAAACTACCAATTGCAACTATTGAAGTTTTAAATAAGCTCTTTTAAGTGCTGACATAATCACACAAATATAATGTACAAAATCACATTCACTTATGATGAACCTAAGAAGTACATGTTCATTTTAACACAGCATTAAACATGAAAGAGAACACTGATACATAAAGGCTATCGCTTATCTTCTTCGTCATTTTCTTCATCAGTGGATGTGTTGCAACTCATGCTTAAATCATCTAAGCTTCCAATGGAAGGAACTTTATTCACTTCTCCATCAGAGCAATTTTGGCTAAGATGACCATCAGGTGATGAATGTCCTGTTTCAGGAGTTGTGCTGCTGCCCGCAGTGTAATGATTGCACTGTTGATTCATACCTGTAAATATTTATTTTACTTTAAAATGGCTCAATTTCAAATATATAAATGCATTGTAAACGAAATAAATTGTAATATGTTCCATTGTAAACGAATTCATAGATTTTTCACTAAAAGGAAAATACATGCAAATATAGTGACCACAGATTTGAATTTTTATCATTCAAATTTTAAATGACAAGATATTGAAAAAACTTGATGAAAAATATTCTACACTCACTATTTATTATATTTTTTTCATTCAAGTGAGCTGCATCTATCTGATTAACACCACTAACAAATAATCAATTTGTCAGCTTTTGTCATTAAACTAGACGACACTATTTTATGCCACCCACGGGCAAACTATATTTCAGATTAAGTTCACATTAGTAGATTGATGGATCAAGTTTCAAATTTTAAGGTACGAGGATTTTCAACATAATGTTAAAGAACTTACCAGCAATTTTTTTCTAAATTACCAAAAATTAAATTTTCCATCAATACTCTAAAAGTTGAAGCATAGAAAATAACTAAATGTTATTTTAAAAAATGAAATGTCTTAAAATTACTTCCAGCTTAATACATTTTATGTTAGTAATTTATCATAAGTGACGACTTCTTCATTCAGAACTGTCCAAACCCTTTTTGAAACATTCACTTATGTACTTTTAATTTATAAAAATGTTGAAAATAATAATTCAAAGCAGCTTTATGCCATACATATTTGATTAGAATCTCTAACAAGTAATCAATTCGTTTGTTTCTGCCATTAAATCAAATGTTTATCATTTACTGATATTTGTTGGCCTACACTTAAATCAAAGCTACATAAAATCTAGAAAAAAAATTGTTAAATGACAAGATAGCTCTTGTAACAGTTAACTCTCTTTAATATCTATAGCATACATAGGTTATAAGAATTCTTTAAATTGTGTTTACAAATGAATGAATTAAAATAAGCTTTGTTACTCTCATGCATGCTCTCATAAAAGTTGCTTTCTCACATAAATAAACATGTATTATAAAACCACGGATAACATGGAACAGTAAACATCCAGTTTAATAGCAGAAATGGACAAATTGATTAGTTGTTAGGGCTGCTAGAAAAATAGAGGCTGCATAAAGCTGTTTTTAAAGAAAAAAAGTGTGATTATAAGTGTGGAATTATTTTCATCCAATTTTTCTCTTAGAATCATGTCATTTAAAATTTGAATAATTAAAAATTTAAATTATTTTTATTTCCAAGTAAAATCCCTATGAAATGGCATTCGCTTCCCTGTGATGCCACTCTTTTTTTTTTAATACATCTGACTAGGACTCTTTACCAATTTTCCACATGATCAATGTGGAAAATAGTTAAGTTTAATGGCCGAATGGCTAGCGCTCTTGCTTTCGGTACCACAGGTATCGGGTTCAAATCCCGGCTTTGCCCATGGGTGTTGTAGTGGTTCGGAATCCACTTTAAACCGTAGGTCCTGGTCCGAATAGGATCGTAGAGCGTTGTGGGGGCATTCTTACTCCGCATCCGTGGCTTTACCATCAAGTTACACGCGTAATGCAAAGTGAGTAACATCGGTGCAGCCATTATGGCGAAGATCACGGTCTATTTGCCAGCTGCATTAGAAGAAAAAAAAATATATAGTTAATAGTTGGACTACAATTCAGTGTTGGAATACCCATCTTAGATAACTTTCTAGCCACTATAAATTTACCAGTAATTTTCACATATGTAACTAGTAAGCATTAAAAAACTTCACATTTCATTAATTTGTTCTTTCAAGCTTATCTAAAACAGACAACTATTTCCATAACAATTTTTTACAGTGTAGGAGGAAAAAATAATTCCATATTGTTCTATTTTAAACAATGACAATTTAAAATAGAAAACTCTAAATATGTATGCCTCAAGTGAATATTTAATGGTATTTCATTATTTGCAGATTCATCAACAAAAATTTTCCATGTGAATGTAAAGAAATAATCACTTTATAACATTACCCTGGTTATTTTTGAAAATGTTGAGTGCAATTTAATAAACAATCTATCTTGATAAAAAAAAAAAATTTCTTGAAAATAGTTAACTAGCAATTAAACTGATGACTTTTCAGAAGGTAATTTCTGTAAAATTCAAATTTAAATTTGAAGGATTTGGAAATAATGTCTTCTTTTTTTATTGTTTTTGGAATTTTTTAACAATTTCTTATAATGGATACTGTAAGAAAAGATCAAGTTGCATTGTAATGAAAATGTATGAAAAAAATATCTACAATAAATAAAATATTGTGTATCTTATTTACAAGTTCGTAAAATAAAAAAGAAAGCTATGTTCACCTTTAAATTTACAAATAATAAGTTTTCCTTATATAATATTAAGGAAGTAATGGTAAGTTATAGTAAGTGTATAATTATAATATTAAGGAAGTAATGATAACCTGACGTGCTTGCTTGTGCATCATTGGGATTTATAACATGCTTGCTTTCTCCAGTACTATGTTCAGATTCATTTGAGTTCTGAACTTGAGGTTGAATGGAAGCAATATTTTCAGGCCAGAACCTTTGGACTGGTCGATTCGATTGTGTTTTAGATTTCTTAGATTTGTGGTTGGTTTCAGGATTACTTGCATCTAGCATTGGCTGCAAAATTCTCCGCCTTGCATTAATAAACCTATTAAAAACAAATTAAAAATATAATAATATATCAGTGTAATAGTTAATTTTCATATTGCATATAATGTATTGTATAATAAAAAGACTTACCAATTATTTACTTGTAAAAGTGTCAGATTTGTCTGATGAGCAATTTGTTTCTTTTCATCTTCTGTTGGATATGGATGCTATTGAAAAAGAAATTATAATTAGTAACAAAAAAATATAACAGCTTTTAACTGCATTTTTATGAGTTTAAATCAACTTTGAAAAAAAAAAATTTAAACTTTATAAATGCCAAATAATTGATTACTTGTTTCATGCTATTCAATAAATTTTTGTACCACAGATTCAATTAAATAATTAATTCAATTTATCTGCATAGCTGTAGTCCGACCACTGATAGCCTGGAAAATATACATCTTTTCTAAAAATGGAAACTGACTGATAATAAATTGATAACAAGTTAGTGGTGCTAGTCAGATAGTAGCAATGCATAGCTGCTTCGACAGAAAAAGTTTAATGGTTAGATTGGAATTTTTTTAACTTAGTTTTTCCTTTTAATATCTTGCAATCTAAAATATTAATTATTAAAAAATAAAATTATTTTTATCGTAATTAAAAATCCCTTCTAAATGACATCTCCTTCAATCCTTCAGACTAGGCCTCTTGCCAATTTTCCATGTGAACAACGGTCAGATTATAGCAACAATAGTCAAAAGTCAACAATTGATATCCCACTTCCTGTAATATTAGTTATGTAACATTGGTAAACGTAACAGTATTTTACCCTTCTGATGACTTAATGAAAAAATTTTGATGGTTTTAAATATTATGTTATGATTTGGTAACTTTATAAACATTACTCGTCTTATATAGTAAATACTTAAGATAAATAAACATTATAAACTGGTTGTATGAAAAAAAAAATTAATCCCTTACAACTATATGTTGAAACAACCATGACCTCATGATGCTTGTTGCGTGCTTTGGTAGAACACCTCTTTTTTGTTTCTTTTTACTAATAATGTCATCATCATCGTCATCGCCACTATGTAGCAAAGGCCTGGGGGCTGGAAAAATTCAAATAAGTTAATGATTAAAAATTAGAAAATATTTGACATTTATTTTGAAGAAACATAAAAGAAATCCATACAAGAGCTACCTATGGCCTGTATCCTTGAATCTGATGTTATTGGTGAAGCACCAATTTGAGATAAAGGTGTGCTTCCATGAACTATGTGTGCACCAGAATTGGGACTAACCTGTAAACAGACAGGGAATAAATAAACATTACTTTGTTAATCGTTTTGAGTAGTAATTTTAAAAATCAATATTTGAATAATTCAAAATATACACAAAACCTTTGATAGAAAAATAGTTTTCAATCTTATTTATTAAATTAACTCCAAATCCTCTAACGAAAAGGATTGATTTATCAGATACTAATTTAATAACAATGTAGAAAAATAAAAATAAAATACATAAAAATTTTGTTAGAAAATCCAATAGCAGTTGAATTTAGGAAGTTAATCAAAAATTTTTAAGTGTTTAATATAATTTTAATAATTATTATTATTAAACATTGTTTTGACAGCTATAAAAAAAAAAAAATTCAGATTTCATATTTATGATTTTGATATATAATTAAGCAATGATTCGAACTTGCTTTTTATTCATTAATACTTGCTTGCTTAACATACATTAGCATTCTTAATAAATTTAAAATAAAATATTCATTGTATTTGTTTTAATATATTTATTAAAATATAACTGTAGCTTTAACCATATTTTAGCATGATCCACAATTATATTTGCTTTCCGTATCAGATGATATTTAAGCTCTTATCCATTGAATGATTGGCATAAAATTACAAATTACACTTTATTAACTAGAACCCTTATTGTAGGCATGAATATTTACAATGTTGTATTTTCTTCAGAAATTTCTCTTTTTTTTTTAAATATGAATATTTTAAAATATGAAAGGTAGTTATAACTGTAACTTCTTTTTTCAATATACTTTTTGAATTTTATTTACTTTCATTTTAATTTTATTTATTTTTTATTTTTTTTTTCAATGTAACTATACACATAAAAGAATAATTTCGATTACATTTAAAACATTTTTAACTTTGAACAAATTTGCTCACATATTTACATTGACATGGACAAAAATAATCATAAAGTATGAATATTTAGATATTTTTAATATAAAAATTATAGCTTTTAAAAAATTTTCTAAACCAGGAATTCAAATGAATAGAAATATTTAAAGTAGTTAAAATATATTTATAGCCTGACACCAATTGTGTGGAAAATTGGTAAGAGGCCAAATCAGAGGGATTAAAAAAGAGTAATATAATAGAGGACGAAATGTCACTTAGATGGGATTTTAACTGCAACAAAAAGAACTTTAATTTTTATTAAGTAAAATTTTAGATCACATGACATTAAAAGAAAAACTAGATGACAACATTGCACATTATTTATTATATTTTTTTCATTCAAAGCAGCATATATCTGACTAGCACCCCTAACAAGTAATTGATATGTGTGTTTCCACCATTAAACTGGATGTTTACCATTCCATGTTATTTATATTTATATTATACTGAAATAAAATGCAGACCTGTATTGGTTGAGCCATTAGACCTTGAGGAGTTTGCACCATCTGATACAAATTTCCACCAGACACTATTTGGTTCTGATTAATATTATTTACAGGCATTGGATTGGGAGAAATACCAGGTTGTAAGACATAATTGTTGATAGTGCCATTACTGCCAGGAACCTGAATCATAAAACATAATTTTTGGAGCATTTTTAACACACACATATCATATTAAACATAATTTACATTCAAAATCTGCTTTAATTATAAGTAAAATGTTTGCTTCTTTTTACTATTGTGAAAAAGTTCTTTACATACTATATTTAATGACAAATAAACAAAATTATTTCTTATTTTTGCAACATAATGTAGAAAATAAATTTATGAGCAGCTTTTCACAAACATATCTTACTATAATTTAAACATCACAAAAGCTGATAACCTGTTAACAGGCTGATTATAAGTGACCATAGTTTAAAGTGCTGGCCATTTGACATCATAAGTTGACGATTCATTGTGTAAGCCAGAATAATAATGATGAGCCAAAAACATTTAAACTTTTCTAATAAAATAATCATAAAGTACATTTTTAATAAGAACAAATAATTTATCAATGGTTATAATTATTATTGCAAAATGCTTACAAAAATACTGTCTAGAAATTTATTGCAATATCATCCAAAAGAATAACATTAAAATTTAAGTACCTTTTGCTGTCTTAACTACATTAGATTAACAAATTGATTTCTTGTTAATATGCGAGTTAAACTAAACATGATTTGCAAATTAATATTGATACTTTAATAATCAAAATGAAATTAAATAATAATTGGGATACTTCTCCAAAAAAAATATCTATACAAATAAAAGGCAATGTTCATATATATGTGCCTTAGAGACACAGAAACTACTCAGCCAGTTTCAATAAAAATTTTCAGTTTGTTCTTATTTAGTCCCCGAAAGAGTCGGGTTAGAGAGTGATTTCAATAAAATCTGATAGATAGTGTCATGTCTTTTAATTGAAGATTGAATATTTTCACATTTCAACTGCTACAACTGATAAAAACATAGACAAAATACAGAAAATAATGGTCAAAATTGCCATATACTAAGTCTTAAGATTCAAGAGGTGAATGTACCTGTTAATTCTGTTCATAACATTATGACTGATATTTTAAGCCTAAAATGTGCCATCCCAAATGAAATTTAATTTCCCAAGCTTCTACGTAGTCCACCATCATAAAACAAAACAAATATCATCAACAAACACCATATTTACTTAAAATGGCACAATGAGACCCTAAAAGAAAATTTGCTGAAGGAACTGATAGTCACATCTCAATCTGTCTATGAAATATGTATGGAGGAATGGAGGAATTCTTCAAGTGCTGTCAAAATTTCATTATACTCAATGGTGCAGACTTTGAATTTGATGAATTTATTAATCAAAATAAATTTTGATTAATAAATTCATTTTTATGCCTTATTTAATTATAGATACTTTTACACAGAATGTACCCTTTGGTAGATTTTGCAATAGCAAAGCATTTAGGTCTGCTACTTAAAAATAAACCACAAAACATTAGTATACTTACAGGCAATGGCTGAGAACTACTTCCACCACTAGAAGGTGTACTAGATCCTGAACTTGGCATATTATTTCCAAGACCAGGATAATCAGGCCTAAGCAAATTCTCACTTTGCATTTTATTTTTCAAGCATGCAATATAACGGTTACAGAAGTCTTTACAAAGCTCTTGAACTTTTTCCAATTCAAGAAGATGAATTCGTAAAACTTGAATAGCTTTAACCATCTGAAAAGTTACAGGAAATACATTAAGAATATAAGAAATTAAAATTAAAAATTGTGTTTTAGATATAAATATCAAATAAAACAATGATTAAAAATTTTAAAAGTATTAGATCATAAAATCAATAGATCTAATTTAAATATAGTACTAGCAGTTTAGAAACTCAATTCATAGAAATTTTTTTTTTTAATTTTATTGATGGTGTCATCCCGAAAACCAACTGATATGCTGAAAAGTATTTACCAAATGTAATTTTTGTCTTGATCAAAGGTGAAAGTTACAATTAGGAGCAAGGAGT
This sequence comes from Caerostris extrusa, assembly GCA_021605095.1. Classification (NCBI taxonomy): domain Eukaryota; kingdom Metazoa; phylum Arthropoda; class Arachnida; order Araneae; family Araneidae; genus Caerostris; species Caerostris extrusa. The sequence continues at coordinate 75,359 of BPLR01002688.1, read as the reverse complement.
TGGGAGATGATTAATGTTAAAAACTAAATATTAAACAGGTAATTTAATTGTATCCTATATAATGCAATCAATAGCAAAGACAGTTACTGTTTTTGCAGAGTTAATTGTTATATTTATTGAATTGTTGAGTCTTATAAAACAGTTTCTTGGAATGGAAGCTCTTATAGAAGCTATCTTATACAGCAAAGATCTATCTTATAGAACAAATAAGATTTAAAGTATTACTAATATAGTTAGTAATTTTGAACTTAAAATAAACAATTTTAAAATAATACTTTGGCACCAGTAAATTTAGTGTTATTATTTTTATTATATATATGTATTTTTGTAAGCAAATTTATAGTACAAGTGAAGAGAGTGCAAATACTACATCTTTAAAGTTGTTAAAAGCTACGAAATTTTTTTTTTTATAGAAATACGAGTTCATTAAGAATCATTGAATTGTTAGTCAAACTTCCTAAGATAATCATAGATATGTTGGTATGCTTTTTTGCTTTTCCCATTCTGATTTTGGAGGAAATAAGAATGTATAAAATTTTTTTTTAAGTTTTAATACTGTAGATAAAAAAAAAAAATTCTTAAGGTAATTTAAGAAATTTAGTACCAAATTTATACTAATAAGGCCATTTTAAACACAAAAAATATTGACAATGGCAATGTATTGTAAATGTTGAAGCACTCTATTAAGTAACAAGAACTTTTTAGCAACATATAAATAATGCATATAAAATTATAATATTAACAAGTAAAAACATTAAATCTAGATTAATTTTCACATTGGAAATTTGCTATACATATATTTTATATCATCCCAATTTTGGAGAGTATATAGCATTTATATGAATAATATTATCGAATGGAATATCTCAGAAATTTTTAATTATAAATTAAACTAAATTACAAAAGAAAAACTTTTCCAAAAGCACTAAAAATTTCATGTATATTGATTCACTTACAGAATATGATCTGACTATCAATCATCACATAATAATTGTTAAAATACTCGTATTATATTAATTATAAATATAGCATATCAAATATAAATCACAAAATGTCAATTTTTAAAAAATTGGCCTACTTCAAAAACTTATTTTGAATCCTATCAAAAGTAATTTTATTGTCTTATTTAATTAATAAAAGTATTATCATTTTTTTATCAAAATAATAAAATAAAATCAGATTATTTTTTAGATTTTACAATATAAAATTTAATAAGAACAGATTCCCAAAAATTTAATAAGCAAAATTACAAAGAATATGAATTTTAAATCAGTTTAAACATTCATTCTTCATAACAAAAAGTGGTATAGCAAAATTTAGATTAATAAATATTAACTGAATCATAAAAAAATTAAAGCATAATCTGAACATTAATCTGACATTTATATAAGTAATTAATGGTCAACAAATTTAATAGATAGACTTATTACAAATTTGTTTTAATAAAGCAAATAAAGAAACTATTAGAAACGTAGAGTTTATAATTATCTATGAATTATAGTCCAACAACCAGTTCCCTGGAAAAATGACAAGCAGTCAAGTGAAATGGATTAAAAAAGAAAGGAGTCGTGGTGAGGAAATGTCATTTAGGAAGAATTTTAATTTTTAATAAATAAAATTTTAAATGACACAATATTAAAAGAAAAACTAGATGAAAAAATCCACACTATCATCCTCCTTTCTTTCAAAGCAGTTTTGTATTGCTTTCTGGCATTAGTGTACTAGCATTTTTTTTTTAAATTTCTAATCTGACTAGCACTCCAAACAAGCAACTGATTTGTTTATTTCCAATGTTATACCAGATGTTTACCATTCCACATGATCAGTGGTTGGACTATAATAAGATTTCTTAGTCGACAAAATAAATAATTAAACTTATTACAAAGCATTTAATAAAATTAATACAACAAATAAAAAAAAAAAGGATTTCATACCAAACTATCTACATCAGGATCATCACTAAAAATGGTTTTTCGATCACGTTCTTGATGTTGAACAAATGCTTGAATGTCCATATTAAAACTTTCTGAAGAAGAAACTTCAGCACTTTGAGTAGCTAATTCACATTTTTCAAATAATAGTGCCAACAGAGGAAATAGGGGATGCCTTTAAAGACAAAAAAAAAAAATATTTATTGAACATTAATTAAAATTAAAATCACTGATATTTTAACATACAACATATTTTACTTATTAAAACAAACTTATTAATACTGTTTCTAGCAATTAATCTCTATATATATTTCTCAAAGTTATATGTGTGTGTCCACTTGCACACAGCCTGAATTTATATCTAAATTTCACCAAAATTGACAAAGATACTTCTAATACAAGGACTAGATCAACTAAAAATATTAAAAAAAAATTTTAATAGCATCAGCATTCATCAAAAATTGCCTAATTATGTTTTATGCTAATTTAATGAATTTTTGTGCTTAGCAAATTTTTGTGGTTAACATTATTTTTTTACATTGTTGTATTCATAGTATATGTATTGTATATATTATGTATGTATTGTGTTCGACAAGCCAAAGTAATAAATAAATAAAACATACAAACAATGTTCCAGCCAAATCGCAGTTTAGGGAACAAAAAGAACTGGAGAATTTTTGTTAATGCAAAACAGGAGAAATGATGTTTTTTGTTGATAGTAGAAGAGTAAGGAAAGTCATTTTCCTGCTTTCTGCTATGCAATCTAAGATTTTGAAATTTGATAGCCATAGGAGTAAGTTTAGGAGAGAGAGAAATAGTATAAGTAAGAAAGAAGTTAATTTAATGAAAAGAAGAGTATTTAATTGAATTTCCCATTGGTTTTTACTATAAATTGCAATGTTGACTAAGAAAAGAAAATTAATCAATCAAATGCCAGAGTAGAAGAAAGCAAAGATGCTGCTTTGTACATAACTCCTTATCTAAGTAAAACAGTTAATAAAAGTAAAACTTATTATAAATTTTATTAAACATTAAAATAAAAAGAATAAAATAAGACAAGACTATGTCGATTATTGGAGTACCAAGGTCGACAGACCTGCACCTCCAATTTCATAATTCTTCTATATAAATATTTCCCTAATTCTATTAGTTATAAATGTAATAAATATTTTTATGGTGTTATTTTAAAATAGCCATATCTAAATAAACAAAAAAATATCATTTCATACTGAAGTTTCTTGCTAAATTATGTAACCATTGTTCAATTTAAAAGGAAATGTTGTTTTTCTTAACTTGTATTAAAATAGAGAAAAATATTTCTTACTGGATTAAATAAAAATAGATGCACCTCAATATTAAACAATATTTGTTTGCCTATTTGCATATTACCATTATCAAGCAACTTTCTACAATAAATTAAAAAATCATTTTATTTTCTAAAAATTTTTTGTAATTAGGTAGTTTTTCATAGTTTGCTGCCAATTGAAAAAAGATTTAAATTTAACTCTTTTTTTTGTGATCATTGTCTTAAACTTATTGCAAGTCATCTTATTTTTGGGCAAATATCTAATACTGATACCACTTATTATAGATGCTATTTTGTTTTCTATTGCATATAATTACATGATTTGTGATTTTCTAGCAGAAAACAAGTTATTAAATGGTCAGCAATGATTATGCAAGCACCTCCCATTATTTATTTTTTTAAATAATTCTACGTTTTAGTAATGCATGTCTTACTTATCTTACAAAATTTTCATACTTTTATTTATTATTAAAAAAACCTGTGTTTTTACTAATTAATCAATATAGATATCACAATTGATTTTATTCATCAATATCACTGAATCAATGTGTTCTGTTATCTAACTGTTATTGCCAACTAGTACTTCAATTTTCATTCATTTTTCATAAGTATAAATATAAACATAAATTTATAGTAATCATTTCATTTAATCCAGTGTTTTTATCTATATCAAAGCATTCATACAGAATATATAACATGTTTAATTAGTTAACTTTTACCAAAGTCATTTAGTCAAGATTGGTTTGTAAAAAAAGAACATTTTTGTTTACTAATATTTTAAATAATATTCGGTAAAACAAGAATACAATGTTTAATTTATAGGCAAATACGTTCAATAAAAAAATACATATTTTTTAGTACTTATTAAATCCCTCTAAATAAATTTCTGATGTATGTCATCAAAATAGAGACCAGTGGCATGAAATGCATTTACAACTTTCATGATCATTTTTTGAAAGCTTTCCTATAATCTCGGTTTAAATAATGGAAAATATGATGATAAGGAAGTACTTATTTTCTTTATCACATGTCTTAGATTTACTACAAATCTATATCTTACTTATATACAGCTCTTTTATCAGCTTCAAATTGAGCTTGGGTCTGAGGATCAGTAGGTACATTTTGGTTAGGAACAACCATTCCTTGGCCACCGCTCGCGAGGGTGGCCTCGGAAACATCCATGCATTGACCAATCATGGAGAAATCTTGGATAGCTGAAGGAAGTCCAGTCACTATTTTTTCCCCCTCCAGGAGAAGGCTCTTGCATACTTGATAAAAGTAAACTGAAAATTATAATAGATTAAGAATACAAAACAAAGCACTACATAAGCACTGGAATAATTGATACTGTATAAGTTATTATGATTATAAAAAAAATGGAAACAGCAATTTTATGTTTCTTTGGAATAAATTAGTGAAAAAGAAAGGTTTTTGCTTTAACTTAATAAATATAGTAAAACAACATATGTACATAAATGAAATGAAATTTTTAAAAAGGGTAACATTAGATATTATTAATAATTACAAAAAACTAGAAAAGAAAGTTATTTAAAAATCTGCAAAACATAGATATCATATTAGAAATTGGGAATGCAAATCTTAATAAGATATTCTTCTTCATTGGAGCAACAGCCACATGTTGGGCCAAGGGTTGCCAGGAATTTTTTTACAGGATAGGGTTGTCAGCCCAATGCTGTAGTCATATTAGTCCGGTACCTATGATTTAAAGTGGATTCCAATCCACTACAAACATCCATGACACAGCTGGGATTCGAACCCAAGGCCTGTGGCACCAAGCCTAGTCACTCGGCCATCAGGCCCCCTTAATATGAATTACAACAACAGATTTGTACATGTGTGTCTGTAGTTATTAAAAATAAAATTTAAAAATTAGTTTTCTATATGCAGCACATATCAATAAAAAACCCCTTAATTATTAATTAAATAAAAAATCCATGATTTTGTTTAAATTACATTTTTAAAAATATTATCTACTCTCACCATGAGCATTTGTATAAAAATACTGATAAAAAATATAATTTGGATATACACTATATTTTTGTGTCATAACTTAAAAACTGTTATAAATAAAAAGTTCTTTCTATCCCTAAGTTTAAAAAAAAAAAAAAAAAAAAAACCCTCAGTTTTGCAGTTGTTCTTATTCATGTTCATAATTCATAGTTAACATTTTTTTTTAAATTTAGTATGATATGACTTCGCTTCACATTTGCATGAATTAAATTTATTTACTTAATGTCAAATGAAACTCTGGATAAGTATTAAGTTGATTTCTTTTTTTTTTATTTGCACTATTTATTTTAATTTTATTTTATAGAAAACAACTGCAATGAAATATGTTAAAATAAAAGTACATTATTTTATTAACTAAAAATCTGAAATGCCATGCTATATCTGTTAATAATAAAATAAAAAATCTATTACAATCGATGCATATACAATTTTTTTCTCAATTACATTTCACTGCAATTTTGCTATCAAAAAATTGTTTTTTAATTAAAAATATTTATAATTTTAATTTAAAAAATGCAGTGGGATTTTTTTTTTTTTTTTATGTAATATATAAAGCTTAAAAGTGAGAAGGAAATGGATTAAATTATGTAACTCAGTTTAGAATTAAATTATGTAACTCAGTTTAGGAATTAAATCATAATTTATTCAAAATAAATAAATTGTTGCATGACAGAAAAATTTAATTTAATTTTACAAAAGAAATTCAAATTTTGTTATAAAAGAATAGAAATTTTAGTTTACACAAAATAAAAAATTTAAATAAAAGCTATGATTTATTTTAAAAAGTTATTTTGAAATTTATCTAAAAATATTATTACTGAATGAAGAAATATAAAAGTGGCATTTACAATTAAAAAAAAAAAAGAGTTCACACAGATTAAAAATGGAATAAGTTCTTAAAATTCTCTTAATTAAGAATTTTTCCCCAATATTCAGTATATTTTCATATGTTTTAATTGTTATTAAGTACTTATTTATCAATAGGCAATTTCACTAGAAAATTAACAGAATTAATATAAAAAATTGACAGAATTAATAAGAAATATTACCCTTTAATTGATAAATAAATTTTTTGTAATTATATTATTGAAACATATTATGTTAATAATAGAAAACTAAAAATTCTCTCTGAAGTTTTGCGAAAATTTAACACATAAATGAGAATTTTTACAGATAAGAAAAATATTTTTTATAAGACCTGATCTGATTTCAGAGATTATTATTATTATTTCTTTTTTTTTTTACTATTTTTATTTTTATCTTAAATATTTACTAAGAATTATTTACCTGAAGGTTTTTAAAAATGAAAATTCTTAATTTAGTATAACTTTTTAAAAATTAATATTTTTAATTTATTGTATCGTATTTTTGGACAAGATTTTTTTTTTTAAGATCTAAATATTTTTTAATATTTTAATGACAAATAAGTAAAACAAAACAAAAAAAAAAATATTAATCAATGAAAAAGCAAGAAATTTTTTTTTTTTTTCTAAAAGCGATTCTTAACAAAACAAAATTTAATTACCTTACATAAGCCATAATATTAGAAATTTCTTTCCTCTTTATTTTATTCTGGCAGTTTATTCCAATTATTCAATTTCCTTAATTTATGCCAATTATTATAAGCATTATGCTACTTATATTTTCAGGCATAGTATGTTGAAATTGTTTTAAAATTTAAATATATAAAAAATAATAATAGTGACTAAGCTCCTTTGTTCCTTTCTGTAAAAAGAAAATAAAAATAAATGATAACAAATTATTGACTTTTAAGCTAGTCTTTATACAGAACAAATAAGTTTGAAGATATTTCAATAATTTCTGCTAAACATTTTTCTCGGAGAATTTTATTATAATCCCTTCATAGAACTAGTAATAAAGGATCTATGTTTCTTTCGAACAATTTTTTTTTAATATTTTAGCAATAATTTATTAACTTCCATGTGACTTACAAAACTCTCTATTTGAATGTGGTTTATGACACAAATAAATGAAATGCAAATGCTATATGTAACAAAATTAATTAATATTTTCAAAATTTAATCGATTAGTATATAACACATTATTACATATAATCAATTGACTTTATATGATAAATACATAAATAAATATAATTAAATGAATTTTAAATATATAAGAAAAACATATTTTAATTTTTATGACACACAAATATACATTTTTTTATTATAAAAATTATTGCAATATATTAAAATATAGTTTTAAAATGGATAATTTATTATTTTTAATTTTCTGATATAATTATAACTGATTAAAATATTATTAGAATAATTTTATAAGTATTAAAATAGTCATAAAATGTATGCTTTACTCTTAAAATGTTATATATTGCATTTACTTTTTTACGATTAAACATAACTATTTATCGAACAATAATGTGGAAGTCACTAATTTTTTTAAAAAACTTTTTTATTATTTTATTCACTGTATTTTTATTTATTCATTATAATTAATATTGCAAAAATCATTTTCACTTGTATTACAATTAAAAATGCAAGCAAAAAATGATGATGATTTAACAATTATTATTCTTACCGCTAGACATTGTCACAGTATTCAACATATTATATAAGTAAATCATCGCATTTTCCCGCTTAAAACACAGAAAAAAAACTTTTTAAAGCGAACAATTTTAAATCTTCTCATCTCGCAAAAATTAAAAAAGCATAACAAAGTACTCTTCTCTAAGCAATTAATCAAATTGTATCGCTACAATGAAAGATTATTTCTATTTTTTTTTATGTCTTTAACTCACAAAGACGGCTACAAATAACTGTACATACATATCGATTACTACTGTGTCATTAATTTAAAAACCCGCAGAACAAATCATTTTTCTCTCAGTAGCCGAAAATCAATCACATGTTCGGTTAATATCAATAAACTAGGTGGAAATTTAGCAAGTTAGCTCGAAGCGGATAGATTGAGCCACATGAGTGGCAGCTTACCTATGTGTCAGTCTTCGTCAAAAATGGCGGCGTCAATTATCGCTGACTATGGCCCACCCCAGAATTGACGCGTCTGACGTCACAAGAGCTCCGTCTGGGAGACAGTACTCAGTTCCCCTCAATTCTTCATTTTGATGAAATTGCAAGTTATATCTGAATTGTTAAGCACCAAACAGCATTTTTAAAGATTCTTGCAGATAACATGAGCTTTCAGTTATATTTAAAAATGTTTTTTCTCCTAGAAATGGCAATATTCGGGAGAGGGAAACGAGTGGCTCCTCTCACCCGGACGGAGCTCCGCTACATCCTTGGGTCGTCCTCCACAGCACTCAGCTTTGCTGACATCGAGTAGTGTGAATAGAGTGGTCGCTTGTATGCGACAGTTGCTCCTCCCAGTCCCACACTTCACTAATTGCGCGGGTTACAAATCCCAACGGAGTTTACTTTCTGTTTTACCAAATTTAGAACAAGCATTTTTACGTAAAAATACGTAGTTTCGGCATATTGCGTAAATCAGTGGGCGTCTCTAATTTACCGGCGAAGTGGTAGTGGGATGGGATAAAATAGTCTGATGACAAGAATAAATCTACTGCTGCGTCCAACGGCCGTATAAAGGGAGGGATCTAACCGCGAAGTCGGTAGCGAAGAAACCTCTTGCGTTCGCTTTGGACGCCGTCCATCAAAAAAAAAAATGTCCCCGCAAAAAACGAAACCTACCGCCTCTCGTGGTTTTCATTCACGTCCGTGGATTTTGGATTCTGATGGGAAGACCGTACCTGGGGAAAGAAAAAAAAAGTTCGTTGTCGTTTTGCTGATCGGGTTGCCAGAATTGCTTAATTTGTTTTTTATTTTTTATTTTTTTCATTAAGCCTGCTTTGCAATTGTGGATTTATATTTGGAGGGTACTTTTAACTCGCTTTAACAGTTAATTTTAATGCTTTGAATAGTTTCTGCGATTTTAAAAAAATGTGAAATATTTTTTTTGCAAAAAAAAAATTTAATAAATTTTACATTAATTTTAATTAAAATAAATATTTAAAATTTGTTACAATTAATTTAAGTTTTGAAATAAAATAAAATTAATTTGAATTTACAATTTGAGTTGTATTTATTTCTATTATCATTATTTTTTTTATATAAAAAAGGATTATTAATTTTTTTCATAAATATATTCATCATAACAGTTACTATTAAGTAATATTAATTTATACTTATATACATTAATTATATATAAAAATTTATTAATATTAATTAATTAATTAAATTATTCTACGTTTTCTGCATTTACAAAAGTATTTAATGAAATAAATTATACATTAATTTTAATTAAAATAAATATTTAAAATTTATTAAAATTTTAAATCTTTACAAGTTGAGTTGCATTCATTTCTATAATCCTTTATTCTTTTAAATATAAATATAAAAATTCATCATAACAGAATCAATATACATTAACTATATATAAAAATTTATTAATATTACTAATTAATTAATTAAATTATTCTACGTTTGCTCCTTTTAAATATTTAATAAAATAAATTATTTATTTTGCTCAATAATTTACAAAATAGTTACTAAAAAAATTATTTATTTTATAAATTCATTTTTTAATAGTAAAAAAATTTAATAAATTTAAAATTTAATTAATTTAAAATTTCTATTTGGGTTGTATTTATTTCTATAACACTTTATTCTTTTTATTAAAAAAAAGGATTAATATTTTGTTTCATAAATATATTCATTATAACAGTTAATATTAATTTATTCTTATAATATTATATATAAAAATTTAAATTTTTTAAATTATTCTATGTTTGCTCCTTTACAAAAGCATTTAAATGAAATAAATCATTTATTTTAGTCAATAATTTATTAGACAAAAAATTAGAAATAGTTATTTAAATTATACATTAATTTTAATTAAAATAAATATTTAAAACTTATTAAAATTAATTTAAATCTCTACAATTTGGGTTGTATTTATTTATATGACCCTTTTTATTCTTTTATATAAAAAGATTAATAATTTTCATAAATATATTCATCATAACAGTTAATATTATTTAATATTAACTTATTCTTATATATACATTAACTATACATAAAACTTTATTAATATTATTAATTAATTAATTAAATCATTCTATTTTGCTCCTTTTACAAAAGTATGTAATAAAATAAATTATTTATTTTAGTCAATAATTTATTACACAAAAAAATGAATCATTTCAGAAAAGACTTATATAATTGCTTATTTCTTCGATAAGTATAACGTTTCAGAAATTTGAATATTCAGAAAATTGCTAATTATTATTATCATTATTTGAAATAGTTGTGTCTTCTTGGAAAAAAATTTGAATATTACTTAATAAAATCTATAAAACTTGGGGAATATTTTTCCCTTGAAGGAAATTTATATTTTCCCTTGGGGAATATTTTCCCTTGTATAAAGTTATTTACGAAATTCTTTGTCTTAAAAATTAATCGATTAATTTCTTCACATCGTCCGGTTCGTAGTTCAGCCGTCAATGTGTTCAACCAGCGTTTAGAATCCGCTGGAGGAGTTCATTGCAGTCACTGTTTTGAGAAAGAACAGTCTCGATCGTGGTTGTGTGGATGATGGGAGTTTATCGGGGTTTACTCTCATATAACATTCAAAGTATGTGGAGCTGTTAAAAGTAGTCAAAAAGTATTCTTGTCATTACAAAAAATGTGTGTGTGTGTGTGTGTGTGTGTGTGTATGGTTTTATGGTTAAAATAATGAAACGTTTAAATCTTTTATGATAAAAGAATGAAATATAACGAATAAATAATATATTTATTAATTAATATAAAATAATGAATTCAGCTGTATGTTGTTACTTTTAAAAATATGAAGGAGATAATGTATTAATTTCTCAATTTTATATCATTCGAATTTAGACACTTTAGTCAATTTATTTTTAATATTCATTACTTATCTCATTTTTAGGGACCTGATGGCCGAGTGACTAGCGCTCGGTGTCATAGGTTTCGGATTCGAGTCCCAGCTGTCCATGGATGTTTGTAGTGGTTCGGAATCCACTTTAAATCGTAGATCCCGATCTAACGTGACTGTAGAGCTTTTTGAACGTAGGGCTGTCAACCCTTCCCGTGAAAAAAAAAACATCTCCTGTCCTCGAAATGTGCCAGTTGGCAGACAGCCTTGGTCCACCATGGGGCTGTTGCGCCATTGAAGAAAAAGTTTCAATTTTAAATTAGAAATTTAAGACATTTTATATATATGCATAATTTTATAATTCAACGTGATTTGAAGAACATCCTTTGTATTTTGAATGGCGAAATGAAATTTTCTATTTTTTGTAGGCTGGTTTTAGTTGTTGTGCAGTTTTTCCTTAGTATTGTGAATTCATTAAATGTAACAGCAGTTTTAATTGTTGTTCTAAATTATTTTTATACTACTAATATGGGATCATAATATCAGATTTTTAAACATAAAAGGAAAAAAAATTCAGAATATTAATCTGTCAAAAAGGTATGACTAATCACAGTCAATCAAAATTTGTATTAAAATGTAATGAGAAATAACTTAAAACAATTAAGTCGTTGCTACGAAAATAATCTAAAGTTTAAACATCGTGGAAAATCAGCGAAATAGGTAATTTGTTCTTTTTATCCATAAAATACACTCATGTCCATAAATTAAGATAATGAAGTTCAGGCAAAAGAAAGAGACAGAAGCAAAACAAATTTGACTTATTTGTAAAGTCTATTTATTAAACAAAAGGTAAAGAGCAAAAAAAGATGCTGTATGTTTGACATAATTAATAAAAATTGCGATTTTTTACTCCCTGGAGCAAATTTCAAAAAGAACCTATTTACAAAAAACAGTATAACATGGTTAGTATGATGGTTAATATGGAGTATGTCTCCCGGACGATGCAATACAGGCCTTACAACGCCTAGGCATGCTGAGTATCAAATTATCAATCTGATCTTGGGGAATATTACACCACTCATCAAGCAATGCCCTCCGAAGTTCCAGTTGACAGGTGGGAGGAGGTTGACGGGCTGTAATTCGTCGGCCAAGCATATCCCACACATGCTCTATTGAATTCAAGTCCGGTGAGTATGCTGGCCAATCCATACGGGTGATATCCTCCAATTGAAGGCATTCGTCTACAGTGTTTGCACGGTGAGGACGGGCGTTGTCATCCATAAACAGAAAATCAGCACCCATGGCGCCCCGAAACAAACGTACATGTTGTTCCAGAATGACATCCCGATAGATGTGGCCTGTCATCGTTACACTCTAAACATGCAGGTCAGTTCTGGAACCAAGAAGAATTCCTCCCCAAACGAGCCATCCTGCACCACCATAATGGTGTCGTTCAATGGTGTTCTCTTGGTGGTAACGGATACCTGGCGCTCTCCATATTAAAGTCCGCCGAGAATTAGACTGCAACTAAACCTGGACTCGTCGGAAAACAATACACAAGACCACTGTTGCGGTGTCTACAATGCATGCTCTCTACTCCAGGTTAATCGCAGACGACAGTGAGTTGCGGTAAGTGGAACACATCTGACAGGCCTACGAGCATATAGACCAATGTGCCCTAAACGTCTGTAGACGGTCTGCCTTGAAACTGTCGTACCGGTAGCTGAAGAGAGCTGACGAGACAGGTCTGATGCTGTGCTCCGTCTGTTTCTTTTGACAGTAACTGCTAAATACCGGTCCTCATTCGGCGTTGTAACTCGGAGGCGGCCTGTGCTGTAACATCTACTCATTACCATCATCTTGGAATCGTTGCCAAAGCCTGGAGATGACACTCTGGGCGATTCCAAGTTCCTCGGATACTTCCAGCTGGGTACGTCCACATTCCAGTCGTCCGATAATTCTACCACGTAAAAATCATCCAACTGCTTCCTTTGTGCCATAACTATGCGGTTATTGCACTGAAAGGCTTTTAAAGCGCTTGTGAACAATTTTACTTCTTTGCCACCATTCCTTATATACCCCTCTCTTACACTCGTCATTGTGACGTACTATCCGCGCCATCTGGTGGTTTCCTGTAATTTGCATATTCTTCTTCAAGATGTGTGTGATAATTCTACAGATGAAATTTTTATTTTAGAGTTCAATTTCTGTGTGATTCTGAATTATCCTTAATTTATGGACATGAGTGTATATATAGGTATTGTTTTCGGGACCGGGGTTTTCGTTTTCTTGACCACTTTCAATTATTCTTATTGGTTAATTTTTTTAAAGAATTTCTTTCACGGGCTTTTTTTTTATACAAAATAATAATAACTTTTAATTCATTTACAAAATAATTGTGTAATTATTAAATAATTTCGTAAACAAATTAATTCAAAGGATAAATTATTCTAAAGACCGACTGGTGAACGCCAAAACAATTTTATTTCAAAGTGAAAATGAGATTTTTCAAAAAAAAAGGAAATCATTTTTAAATCTATAGTTTTTATTTATTTATTTTTTAAGACTGCGTTTTGTTCATATATCAATTTCTAAATTTTATAAGTAAGCTGTATATCAGTCCAATAGATTATATATATTTTTTTCATTTAATAAATAACAGCCCGACACGCAACCTAAGAATTCAAGGCGGCAGTTACCATGTAAGCTGAGATTTGAATTCGCTAGTGGCACTCATTGCAGTCACTGATTTCCGAAACGAGGAGACTGGATAGCAATTATGAAAGCACGAGTAAAATCGTATCCCATCGATAGTCAGGCTGTTTGGTAGGAATTTTCCGCAGCCTTCCTATGCGACACACAAATGAGGGGCAGTTCCATCTAAAAGCCCTCCGAGAAGGCAATTTCTTCCCATCAATGTCCATAGGTGAGCTGTTCGTAATATACGTGGAATACGATGCCACTGATGAACGATAAAAGAAAAAAATGTCAAATAATGTTAAATTAAGATAAATGTTTAAATAAAATATCAGCATATTTCTCTTTGTTAAAAAAAAAAAAAAACTGAACATATACAGTTCCAGAGCATAGCAAATGAGCACCGGATGGTGAGTATATGTACCATTTCTGAGAGGATATGCAGCTGGGTTATAGGCAAAAGGTTGTCGGAACGATACTGCAATTCGACGATGTTGTTAGAAATAGTTGAACTCTATCATAACTCATTACATCAAGAAGGTAGCAGAAGGTGAGAAAGAATCTGAGGATAAAGCAAGTTTTTTCATCATTATAAACGATATGTAATCGGGTCACCAGCGACCTGAAGAACCTTTGAAATGTTATTGAAATGGGTCCTCATCACACAATGCTGACAACTCAACTGCACAAACTTACAAACTTATTAGAAGTGGTGTCGAGCTAACTTGGAATCTAGGGAGTTAACTTGGAATCATACTGACTAAAATAGAATAGATTTCAGCAATAAACTGCATTTTAAATTAAACAATTATTGTCTGGTCACCTTCAGGACAGCGACGGGATACTTACATTATTAATATCTGCAGACAGACATTTAACTAGGATTTATGGTATGAGGTTCATCCATAACACCCTTATAGCAGGATAATATGTCGACGATGTTCTATACGCTAATGCGACGCCATTTCCTTTCATGCATTCTAGCCCTAAATTTTAATAGAATAATGCCCGGCTGCAGTCATTTTTACTATTTGTCTTTGTGCTTGCCAAACTCTTCCATGGTCAGTTAGCTCGCCATATCTTCCCCCAACCGGGCACGTATGGTGTTTGAAAAGCAGATACCTCTAACTGTCTCAGGATCTGATTGAGCTAACTAGACAAAGATTTGCACTAAAAGTAATGCATATTCGTCGACTCTGTGAATCAATACCAAATTGGATTAAAACTTACATAAAAGCCAGAGATAGGCCAATGTCTTAATAATTGGTTAGCTTTATGTAGTATATCTTGAATAAAATATTAAATTCTAAATTGATTGAAATTTTAATGTTTTCCTTATCTTTACGTATGAATCACATCGATCAATTTTCGTGGCATTCAAATAATTCCTTTTCGGTACAATTTTTTTAGAGTAAAATTTATTGCAGAATGTTGATGTCCAATTTTAATGATTGCTGTTATTATTTTCCTCAATGAGGTGTTACACATTCTTTTCTTTCTCTTCAAGTATTGCCAATGTAAAAATTAAAAAAAAATACCCAATTGAGTGTTGTTTGACAAATTATAAATAGTTATAATGCATTATTTAAAAGTTTAAAGAAACTTTTGTAATTTTAAAATCTTACCTTTTTAGTTTTTCAAATTCATTAAAATTAACTAAGAATTTCTTTAGCTAAGAATTTGCTTATGAAATAAATTTTTAAATTGAATGTAAAAAATTACATAAATAGAAGTATAAATGCATTTATAACAAGAAGTAAATAACAACTAAATACAAAAGATGAAATGACCCTTTATTTAATTATGAATCTTTTTTGCATAAAACAATATTTAGTAAATATATGCTCTTGGGGATTTGAATGTGTATTGCTTCTTTACAAAATTCAGAATGAATAAATGAAATATAACTAAACTTTTTCATCACATTATTAAACATAATTATATTTACCTTTCCCTTGACCAGAGCCCCGTGTCAGCTTGCTAGATATGTCTTGCATTTGATGTAGCACATTTATTTTATTTGTTAATGACTGTCCGGACGACTGGTCCACCTCGCCCAATCTATCCAAGGTCGAATGTGAGATAGAGGTAATTATGCACATTAATAGAGAAATGGGCTGGAAATCTCTCTCACTATATATATATATATATATAATTCGCCACTTCACCAATTCACTCTTTAAGATTAGGATGATATTTAGAATTTTAGGTTCAGGATAGGATAGTTGATATTTATTTTTACTTGTCATTAAAAAAATTCCTGGATAGAAAATTCGGCATTTTTAGGAAAAATATTATTTTAAAAATTGAATGTATTTGAACACAATCGAATTAATTAATTTTTGTCGTTTTCTCCCTTAATCCTTTTTATGTACAAAACATTGTTTGCATTTTGAAATTCATGTCTCCCAAATGATTTTTGTGTTTGTGGAATTGTATCAGAAAAAAGTCAATCATTTCATCAATGTAATTTTTACTTGAATTTTGAATTTTTTTACTTGCATTCCTGAGAAAAAATGCATTGTTTTTTTCTCGATTTTTCTCTTCAGTACCTTTTGATAAAAACTTTCAATAATCTTATAAACTTTTGATAAAAATATTTCAATACGATTTTTTGAGCTGGTTTCGTGGAGACCATGTGCAAATGAAGACAGATATAATCTCAAATCTGGAGCAACGTTAAGCTTATTTGATATTTATTTTTAATATATGCGTAAGACAAGAATGACAGCTCTGTGCACGTGAAAGGCAATCATGTTCCATTGCTTTACAACGGAGTTCTTAATACTCTCTGGTGATTTCTAATAATCTCTAATTCTTGATACTCTTTGATGATTTCGTTACAACTTGATACTCTCGGATGATTTCTGATACTCTCTAGTTCTTTATACTCTCTGATGATTTCGTTACAACTTGATACTCTCGGATGATTTCCGAGTTTTTTTTATTCTTTCGGTTGATTTCCGGGTTCTTTTATACTCTCTGAGGATTGATCTATGGTTCATTGATTTTTGATACTCTCTGATGATTGATCTATGGTTCATTGATTTTTGATACTCTCTGATGATTGATTGATTTTTGATAATCTCTGATGATTGATTTTGATTCCTGATACTCTCATGAATTCTGATGCTCTCCGATTCTTAATATTCTCTGGATGATATCGTTACAACTTGATACACTCCCGATTTCTGAGTTTTTTATTATATTATCTGATAATTTATCTATGATTGACTGATTCTGATTCGTGATACTCTTTATAATTTCTGATACTGTGCTCTATTTCTCTACTTCTCATTCTTGATATTCTCTGATGATTGATGTATATTTAATTTCTGATTCTTGATACTTTCTGATGATTACGTAACAACTTGATACCCCGATTTCTGAGTTCTTTTTATACTATCTGATGATTGATTGATTTTGATTTTTGATGATCTCCGATGTTTTGTTACAATTTGAAACTCTCTAAAGATTTTTGTGTTTTTTTTACTGATGATTTCAAATATATACTCTCTGATTTTTGTTTTCTAATTTTGATTTCGTTTCTAAATCTTGATCTCTGATTGTTGATACTCTACTTTTACTGCTTCGCTGAAAAGATTATTTTTGAAATTAGATTGCAAAGAAGAATCGCAATTTTTTTTTTTTTTTTTTTTTTTTTTTTTTTTTTTTTTTTTTTTAGTTGTATGTTTACCATCATTATTAATATTAATTTCACATATAATCAGGAATACGCCAACAACTGATCTAAAACATCAAATCTGTACGATATTTAAGGAGATCAAATAGGTTTCCGCAGAATTTTCCCTTTTGAAAAAGAGATTCGCAAGCATAAAAGTGTGAGCCTATTTGAATTCCAATCGAATAGACAAATTATTCCTGGATTTTTTTTTCCTTGCGTAATGGGTTTGCCATTCAGATTGGTGTCACTTGTATCTCAGTTGTCATTTTACTTAATTAGAACAAAACAATGGCAAAAATCAATAGTTTTATTATAATAACAGTCTACTGGAAATATGAAAAAGAAAAATTTTGCTTAAGGCGGTAGTTATGATAAATGCAGTAATTTAGCTGTAATTTGTTGAAAGCATCACAGAAAATTAGGCGTATAAAAGGCAAAAAGAAAGTTTAATTTTTATAATAATTGCTTCGACAATAAAACATCACCATTGGCAAACTACACAATTTGATTGTTTTCATTTAGGAAATGCAATACAATCTGCATTAATATTTTCAAGAAAAATGTAATACGAAGAAACTGGATAATCACATTATATATATTCAACAGAACTTTTCCTTTATACGTTCGCCTACGAACAGTTGAATACTTTACAATGGGTGACTTCAATTTGGTGTTTCGGTGCTATTCTCTGGTACCCTGAACAGGGGAAGGAAAGTAATGTCTTCCATGACTTATGTTGAACATTTGCTTGTCGTATTGGAGAAAAGTCCTGTAAACTTCAACTAGGCAGCTCAATTATAGGTTCTAGACCAGATGGGCAAACTACGGCCCGCGGGCCAACTCCGAACAACCGCTGGAAGGTTCTATCCGGCCCGCGTATAGAATTTTAATTTGCCGCTCGGGGCAAATTAAAAGAAATATATATTGTGTATCCATCTCCTTTTCTGCTTTGATTTAATATTATTTTTTTTTCTTCCTTTTTTTCAAAGGACTGAGGATCTTTTTACTTTCTCTATTTTTGTTCTACAAAACATAAATCGACGGAAATAGCAAGCACTGACAGCTTTCAATCGGCAAAGTGTTAAAAGTGGAAGTTCTTTGTTAGTTATAGCTGTAGATTGGCACCAACAAACGTTATCTACTTCTCAGGGAGCAAACATATGGGAATCCAATATAGTTGAATTAGACCTCACATGTGGCAGACTGCGCATTTTAAGCTCCATGCAGCGGCTTCATTCTTTTGGCGCGAGTTCTAATATTATTGATCGCGTACGGAAAGATTGCGGACATATAGCCTCATTGTGAATAGTGGTGAAATTATTAAAAGTATAGCGTAGTTAGTGCTAGTTTGGGTTATTCGTAAAATATTTTTTTAAAAAAGTATATATATTATTGGTTAATAATATTATAAATATTATGGCAATAATAAATGGTTATTAATATTATAAATATTTTTAAAATTTTAGAAAAATTTATCTTGGCCCGTCAAACATTTTTTTTCTTCGATTTTTGGCCAGCGACCAAAAAAGTTTGCCTATCCCTGTTCTAGACACTCTGTCAGGATCCCCACTAGGTTGATACGTTTTTTTGAATCAGTCACTATACCGTGTTCCACTAGCTGGAATGAATAGCACCTTTGTCTTCTACCACACAAACTATTATTACAAATATATTGTAATCTCTATAGAACAGGGTTGGCCAACCAGCGGCCAGCCTTGAATATTTTTGCAGCTCTTGAGATTTATCACACTTTTACAAAATATATTTATTTTATAGTGGCCAAAGTAGTGGAAACCAAAATACATTATGTGTGCATCCATATATTCAAAAATTAACTGTCGAAATTATGAGGAACAATTAACTTTGATTTTAAATCATATTCTTACGAATTTATAACATTTCTTGTTTTATTTATTAGTTTACAGTTATATGTTCACAGAATAACTAAATTATATTCTGCGAACTCATAAGGCGCGCTCATCTTGGAACATCTAATATAACGAGTTCTAAAGTCAATGGCGTATTGCTGGAGGTGGTTTTAAGAATTCACAATACTTTCACATCTTAATTTAATTTAAACATTAAATTAAGATGTGGAGATATTGCGGTTCTTAAAACCACCTAGGAACTCCGTAACCGGTACGCCTTGCCATGTTTCACTTTTAAGTGAACTCAGTGACGCAATGACCATCCCTAGATACGCACAATTGATTGTTGATAGCAGAGCAAATCAGACTCTTAGTTGAAGTTGTTAGCGCTTTTGGTTTAGACTTACACATGCGAATTGTTTTTTTTTTCCCCCTCTCCGAAAAGGAAATTGGCCAAACACAAAACACACTCAAACATAACGGACACAACATCAATTACCAAATAAAAATACAACATCAATTGCAAAATACCCAAATTGAGATTGATTTGCAAAAGTTAAATGAAAGAGAGGAGAAACGAATATCGCACTAATAAAATATTTTTTAATGATTTAATTTTTTTTATTTCGTTTATATTTATATATTTTTTTATATTTCATTTTTAGTGTTATATATTTCTTTACAGTGTGCGTTTAGTATCATTATTATTATATTATCTATGATTACACGTAAGAATAATAGAAAACACGAAAATAATAACTCATTATGTTTCAATTTTTCACTCCAAAAATTGTCTATAGAGGTCTAAATCTAATATGGGGATATATAATTTCATATGCTGCCCGCTGAGTTATAATGCATTTTCAAAGTGGCCCGCAAGATCATTTGGGTTGACCACCACTGCTATAGAAAATGGATGACTAATAAAATACAAAGAGTAATTCACTAAGTTGAAGTTTAAATCATGATGGAGTAGTAATTGGATATTAATAGGGCAGGTTCACTTTGGTGTCAATTTCCTTTTATGAACAGAAAATGTCTATTTATCCTACTTTCCTCCAATAATCCGCAGCAATATATAACTCGCCGTATAACACGCGTAATTTTCGTCCATTAAATATACAAGTAACATTTAAAAAAAATGTAAAGTCAATTCCTACTTTTTTTTTCACTGTATTGCAGAAAGTCCTTTATAAATAAAGTTGAAATTTTCCTCTTACATCTGGCGCCATCTATTGGTAGATAACTGCAACTTAAATCTAAAAAAGCTAAAATTAATTAATTCAATTTAATTACTGAATTAATATTTGAAAAAACGAGCCTGAATGGCCGAGTGACTGGCGCTCGATACCGCAGGTTTCGGGTTCGAATCCCGGCGGTGCCATGGATGTTTGTAGTGGTTCGGAATCCACTTTAAACCGTAGGTCCCGGACTAACAGGATCGTAGAGCGTTTACGGGGACATTGTTACTCCGCGTCCGTGGCTTATATTCAATTTACGCGCACCCCCTGGGTAATGCAAAGTGAGTAACGTCTGTGCAGCGCTTGCCTTAAGGCATCCAAGACCAAGCTGTCTAAGTGTTTGCCAGCTGCATTAGAACAAAAAAATTTTGAAAAAACTGTATTAACATCCAGTGTCATCCACTGCAAGTTCAAAAAAAAAAAAAAAAATGCATTTGAACTTGAGTGGATGCATAAAAAATATTTTATTAACGATTGAAAATTTGAACAAGATATATGTAGGGAGAGTGTGAGCTAATAGAAGGAATTGAAAAAGGTTTCATATATACCAAGGGTGATTCGCGCCTCTACCACGTAATTTTGTTTTATTCTTTTTAATTTTTGTTTTATATATATATATATATTTTTTTTGGACATCATGTAACGGACACCTAATTGAACCGATAAGTTTTCCTTTTTCGATCTCCTACTTTAATTGTTCTCATAGGAGGAGATGTTTTCTAAATTTTTTAATTGCATTCTTATATCTTTAATTTAAACAATCTCAATTTGTGCAAATATTTAACTAATTTAAGATGTGGAGGTTTAGTGGCTCTTAAACCACCGTAACCGGTACGCCCGTTGCTCTATGCCTCTCTACCTTAATCAGAATTTTTTAAGAACAAATTTGGATCAAGTTAATATTAAGAATTTAATAAGAATCAGATAAGACAAGTTCTATTTTTAATACGCTTTTATTAGTTTCACCTGTATGTATGTTTGTTTGTTTGTATGTTTGTAACTGACTCTTTGGGCTCGATTTTGCCCTACTTTAAGCGATCCGATTTCAAGGACCGACGACAATAAAATATTTTGATAAGTTTATTATCTCATCATGATTAGGATCGCCAGGATAAGTGATTAAAACACACAGCCTTTGAAAAGTCATCTTGATCGGCGCATCATTTTTTCCCCTGGAGACCTGTTTCTTCTCATACACACTATTTAAGCTGCAAAGAAACATTTACAGACATCTTTCAGACATTCAAACCTACGTGGGACAGCGGCGCAACGGATAACGCGCCTGTACCACGGATTAGAGATTCCCTGTTCCAATCCTGGCTGGTTCGACATATTCGCATTTAGCCTTTGTTTTACTCGCAATTAAATTATTGTAAGAACCAGCCCTCCATACTCGGACCTCATTTGAATATTATAGTTAAAAAAAAAAACACGCTTTTATAGTTAATCAAACAAAAGAGTAAAAAATAATTGTTAATATAAGAATAAAATGACTGACGAGAAAATGAATGTCACTGTTCTAAAAGCGTGGGGTGCTTTGTATGATATTTTTAAACTAACTCTGCATTTCGGAATGAAACTAGTGAAAAATTATAGCGATTGATATCGAGCAACCCACGCTTTTAGAACAGTGACTTTCATTTTCTCGTCAGTCATTTTATTCTTATGTTAACAATTATTTTTTACTCTTTTGTTTGATTAACTCTAAAAGCGTGTTTTTTAGTTTTTAAACAATTAATTTATTATACTTTTGACCTACGACTAACAAGATATTTCAACGAAGTTTAACTAAGCGAAGGTTTCAACGAGAGTTTTTAAGCAATAATTATATATAAAAAAAATGTGTTTTGCAAATTTAAGATTGTGGCAATCGGAAAGAACTGCATTTAAAAACTATGGTAGAAACAAAAGAGGATAACACTTTTCTGGCGATTTTCTATCTTTATAATTGCTGAAGAGATGAAAGGTAGGGCCTGAATGGCCGAGTGTCTGATGCTCGATGCCACAGGTTTCGGGTTCGAGTCCCGGCTGTGCCATGAATGTTTGTAGTGGTTCGAATCCACTTTAAACAGCAGGTCCCGGTCTAATATGATCGTAGAGCATTGACTTGAGGTTTAGTCAGTCTTCAGCCCTCGTGGTTCCTTGCTAAAGTGAAGTTGCATATTCATCATCATGATTGGCGCAACAGCCCCATGGTGGACCAAGGCCGTTTGCCTACTGGCAAATTTCGAAACATGAGATGTTTTTCTTTTTACCGGGTAAGGTTGTCAGCCCTACGCCCAACGCTCTACAGTCATGTTAGACCGGGTCCTCGAACCCGAAACCTGTGGTACAGAGCGCAAGAGCGCTAGCCACTCGGCCATTCAGGCCAAGTTGCATATTACCTTTAACCATTGCCCAGTCACCTGCGATGAGGTCTTTTGAACTACACCAGAGGGATTAGTAACAACAACAGATCAAGTGTTTATCAGAATCAGGGTTCATTATTAATTTTGCTTTCTGTAAAGCATTATTAGTAATTAGTAAACTCATTCCGGGATTTTTGAATCCACTAGCCTACAGCGATAAATGATGCACACAGCATTTTGAAAACGTCCGGCTGTCTTCCATCATCAGCTATTATGCCTTTTTTTATGCGTTGTTTATTTTTGTATCGTTCAGAATTTTTTTTTTTTTTTTTTTTTCTTTTCAAGTCAGTTTTTGCTGCTCAAAAACATTTTTGAGTGCCTGTTTTATTGAATCTGGTTTTTATGAAACGTAGAGAAAGCAGTGAATAGCTACAAATTGTACGAAGCAGTTTATTATCATTAAGAAAAGTGCTACGAACTATTTTTGGTGGTATCAACGACAATGGAAATTGGCGAAGAAGATACAATTTTGAACTTTACAAACTTTTTAGAGATATTGACATTTTAAAATTTGTTGTAAACTGAACAGATTGAGATGGGGCGGTCATCTCATGAGAATGGAAAGCGATAGAGTTGCTTTGGGGGTTTTCAATCTAACCCCTTTTGGACAGCGACCAAGGGGGAAGACCGAAAAATAGATGAGTCGACTATTTAGACTCTGATTTTAATATTATTAAGATAAAAACTGGAGGTACACAGTCAAGAGAAAAACATCCTGGCTGGATCTTTTACGAACCAGTTGTGATGAGTTTATTATCATTACCATGAAATTATGACGTTTTTAAAAGTATGACACGTAGATTGTACACAGGAAATTACAGTAGTTTAGTGACAAGATCCCATGAACTTTCGTCTTATCGGTAGAATGAATGTTTTTGCCTCTTATTTGTCAATTTCATTTCAAAAGTCCTCCAGTAAACATTTTTCTTCTCCGCTATACCATTGCTTTGATACTACAGGCTTCACATTGGTGGTGGCATGGATGTTTGTGAGTGGTACGGAATCCACATTAAGCTGTAGGTCCCGGTCTAATTAGCATAAAGTGTGCAAAAAATGACCGTTGAGCGGCAAGCCAAACCCTGAACATCGAGTTATTGATTAGATGTATACAATGAAATGGAGTTTGCAAATGAAACAGTTCGACTTAAGACACTGTATAGCGAACTGAACCAAATGCTATAAATAAAAAAAACATGAACCTCCGTCGAATAGCTTCTGTCGTATTTTGATAGTGCCTCTCTTCAACAACCGGTATGCCCGTTGCAGTTTGCTGAATTTTTCTAAGGCTAGTGTAGAGATGTTAACCACTAAGGTTTCTTCATGAGCCTGAATGGCCGAGTGTCTAGAGCTCGGTACCACAGGTTTCGGGTTCGAGTCCCGGCGGTGTCATGGATGTTTGTAGTGGTTCGAATCCACTTTAAGCCGTAGGTCTCGGTCTCCTGTGGCTGTAAGAGCATTACGGAGCAAAAGTCAAACTTCTACCTACGGGTGCCCCATCACAACAGAAGCTGCTTCCTTCCCCTTCAACCATGAGTCCATACGGGTTCGTGGTCTAGATTAGATATCTACCAAGTGGGATAGGTAAGAACAACAACAAGGTTTCTTCGTAATTACTATGGAAATTAAAAATAAGTCATGTTTGTCGCGCAATTAAAAGATTTTCATCGATATTGAGGGGAAATAAAGTGGTATACTGCTCTGGTCCGTGCCTTTATCTTAATATGTGAAGATATCTCTGTAAACAGATTTCAAGGGGGAGGAAGACAGACGATTGATAGATGAAATAAGGAAACAAAGGAATGGATGAATGGTCTACACCAGGGGTCGGCAACCTGCGGCTCGCGAGCCACATGCGGCTCTTTGGATGTGAAGCTGCGGCTCTTTAGGTCCATAAGCAAATATTTATTTTATCAAAAAAAGCATTTAAAAATCGTTCTGAATCGATTAACGAGAATTAGGCACCGATTAAATCTCTCAGTCACTTGTACTCGCTTTTCACCGCACTCAAATAAATAAAGTACTACTGTTGGATATTACCGCGAAAGTGTACGCGCGAAATGGGACAATGGATGAAACATGGCTTCATCATTTCACAGCCTAGTGGACTGCACGTGATGAACACTAAAAATACTATAACTTCATTAAAAATGCTATAACTCACATACTAATAGTGCAACAGCTATCAAATTTATACACGTGTCTTTTGAAGGTTAGGGCTAACTAAAAATCATATGGATTTAATACCAGTAGCGACATCTATGTGTCAGAACTTTTCAGCCCACCTGTTATTTATTGTTAGCAAAAAAAAAAAAAAAAAAAAAATTGTGGCTCTTTAAAAACTTTGAAATTTTGTAAATTGCCATTTTTGGCTCTTCCGACTCAAAAGGTTGCCGACCCCTGGTCTACACCATTCATCCATTAATATGCATAATAATTTTACGGGCATATGTGTATGCATAATAATTCTACGGGCAGCATATAAAATTATATACACCCATATTAGATTTAGACCTCTATAGACAATTTCTGGAGGGAAAAATTGAAACATAATGAGTTATTATTTTCGTGTTTTCTATTATTCTTACGCGTAAACATAGATAACATAATAATGATACTAAACACACACTGTAAAGAAATATATAAGACTGAAAATTAAATATAAAAAATATATATAATACAAACGAAATAAAAAAAAAATGAAATCATTGAAAAATATTTTACTAATGTGATATTTGCTTCTTCGCTCTTTCACTTAGCTTTTGCAAATCGATCTCAATTGGGGTATTTGCATATCGCAATAGGTGTTGCAGGTTAGCGTCCTTTTCGTTTGAGAGTGTTTTTACGTTTGGTCAATTTCATTTTGGGAAGAAAAAAAAAAAAAAAAAAAACTATTCGTAGGTGTAAGTTGAACCAAAATCGCTAACAACTTTTTGCGCCAGATTGCTCAAATTGGAAAATTTCTCTTCTGTGACGTAAGTATTATAAAAATCTATTTTTGATTCTGATGTTTCAAAAAATGTTTTAATTCAGTATTGCATTATAAGTCAACCAGTTCTATTTGAAGATATTCTAGGGCCGACTCGATTTCAACATGAAAGGGAGATGAATATATTTCAAAACTTTTGTTGCATTTGTCTGACTTTAACTTACTGAGTTGACTTTCAAAAGCAGCTGTAAGTTTTCTTATTTCTTTTACATATTTGATGTTATAAATTATTTTAAAATAAAAAGTTAATTTTTTCTCATAATTTCGACAATTAATTGTTTGAATATATGGATGCACAAGCAATGTATTTTTTAATACACTGGTTTTTACTACTTTGACCATTATAAAGTAAATATATTCTGTAAAAGTGTGATAAATCTCACGGGCCAAAACAAAAAAAAAAAAAAAAAATGTTCAAGGAGTGTCGCATGCGGTCCGCCGGTTGGCCACATCTGGTTTAGACATTTATCAAAAGGAACGATCAATATATATATATATTGGCATCATATTATTAAAATCAACGTCTATGGGCACTTCTACAGCTAGTCAATTACATTAATGAACCACATCACTTAGATCCATTGGCTCAATAACGTTACGCACGCTAATACAAGTGACACGTCCGCTAAAAAAATTCGACCTCGGGTCCACGTTGCCTATCTGCATACGAATTTTTGGTCTTTTTGGATTCGTCTTGACCTTCTGCAATACATTTTTTCGAATATTATTTCCACCATCGCTGCATATAAACCGACATTATAAAATTTCTCCAAAGATTTCATACGTATAATTTTAATTTTTTTATTGTTATATTTAGGTAGATCTTGCATATATCTTCCAAATAAGCTCTTTATAATTCCAGTAACATCTGCTGATCCCGAGGTATAACAGCGGGAACTCAGAGCGCCACACCGAATTCTAGGCCAGCTTCCTTTTCCCTCCCATTCTCTGCTACATGATGCTCAGTCCCCTCTTCCACTATAATCTTCTACACGATGTAATTCTAAACTTCTAGATGATATTCTAATGATTCTTCTTATTATTAATCTCCTAATTGTTCTTCTGATGTATTCTAATCTTCAACCCTCCTCTAGACGATGACATAGTTAGATTTATCAAATTATATATAAGTTTGAAGTTATTAACCTTCCAAACTGTACATGAAAACATAAAGCTCCATTCCTGAATCAGCTACCAATACCGATTATGCTGTTTCCACATTAAAAACAGCGCCATCTCTTGCGAAAAATAATTAATATTATTTTATGTAATATTTTTTGGTAATTAAAAAATAACATTCAATTTTATTCAACACTCTGCATACATAAATATATTGACGCTATTAAAAATTTCTTTTGTTAAAAGATCAGTTTATCATTTATGAGATCTTTACCTAAAAGATGGTTAGAATTTAATAGATTAGCTTTTAGTTATAAATTTTCATTAATTTTTTTTTCTTTCACGTAATAAAATGCATATATTTTATTTCAGAATACTGCGTAACATTATGTATTAAAAAACTTTTTTTCCCTATAAATTTAACCTGTAATAAATAATTTCAGCATACTTATTGCTATCATTAAATCTAAAATAATCTATCAATTAACTATGTTTTAATGAATTGTTTTTTTTATAAGTCCCACATTACTTGATAATATAAATCAACTACATTTATGAATTAGCATCTCTGTTGTTATGAATTTTTTTGGTAAAATCAATGATATGTATGTTTGCAACTCTACTAATTAGCATTACATATCAGAAACAATTGAAAATTCCAAATAGCGTTGAAAGAATTTGAATTTGTGGTTGACATCTCATATGTTGTTGATAAGCTAACATTGAAAAAAAAAAAAAAAATTCGCAAAGATATTATCAGCCTCCTTTTACTCTCCTCTCGCACAAAGGTATAGAGCAGAAAGTTCCAGTAGTGTTAACACTGTATGTGCTACAAATCTATGGTATCATATAAAAAAAGACATTAGTAGTGTTAACATGCATATTAACATAACATTAGTAGAGTTGCAAACATACATATCATTGATTTTACCAAAAAATTCATAGCAACTGAGAACATTGCGCACATTAGTAGGGAAATGGGCTGAAGCTCCTCTGTGCTGAAACCACATGGCATTTCCAAAGCCAACTGGAACATTATCGAGTAATTTTGGTAATATCTCTTCCACTAAGATGCCATATACTGTGCCATTTTTATGTGGTAGCACATATGGGCAAAAAAAAAAAAAAATCATTTACAATACCTACCCGGATTTTAACAGATCACCTATGTGTAGCAGGTGGGTTAGTAGTGGTTCAAATATGAGAAAAGTACATTTGCAGAGTAGCTCAAACTTAATGTACTTTATATCAAAGATCAGTAATTTCTAACGCTATAAAAAATGCTTCTTTATGTGTATCTTACCTCCCCTTAAAGTCTGGTCTATGAATTTAAAGACACTCTGTATAATAACAAAATGTTTATTTCTTGTGAATTTTTCCTGTAAGTCTAGTATCAACCTAAGGTAAATAGTTTAATACCAAAAAATATTTTAATTATTCATCTTAATTTTTTGGTATCAAATTATTTACCTTAGTTTGACACTAGGATTTGGCATTGTGTGAGCGTTGGACAGAAAGTTTGGACTCTCTGCTTTAGACACTATATGGTGGTTCTATTTGTAAATTAATTTTTGTAATATCAACATTTTTAAGTTAACAATACATTATAGTAATGGAAGATTTTGTATCTCATCAAATATAATTTGGAAATACAAGAAAGTTAATTTAAATAAATCTTAACTCTCTTTATATATAAATATGTTTATGAAAGATATTTCTTCTTTTAAAAATTATCACTGTAATGATTATTAATTTTTTGTTTCTATTTTTATTACAAAATATGAATAAAAAAAAAAAATTTAATTCTTATATTAATTTCAGGATAAAAGTTAAAGTAAGACATTATTTTCAAATATAATGTGAAAATGATCATGTTCAAAATATTTCTTTTATTCAAATGTTTGAATTCAAACAAAAGCATTTTTACCAATAAATAAATAATTTTTAAAATAAACTTCAAAACAGTGCTTGAAACAATATAAAATAAAATATAACCCTTGTAAATATAACTTGTGTAAAAAATTATTTCTAGCATATTGCTTAGAATAAAAAAAAAACATCAATAAATTAGTTATAGTTGTTCGAAATTTGAAGTTCACATAATGCAAGTTTTATCTGTGTCCATGTCATAAAATTTACATTCATGAATCAGAAAATTCTGGATAAAGCTGGGATAATACAGCTGTAAGCCCTTCCTTGTGTCTTTCAATTAACTCCAACATCTAAAACATAGAAAAATATTTTTAAAAACAAAATTTGTAGAATTATTTAAAATTATAAGGTTTATTTCAATTTAAAAGGAGTTTTATATAATTAAATTTCACATTCTAACTTTAAAGATATACAATTAATATAGCTTTAAAGTATGATGAATATCATGCTTCTTTGAATTAATTAAAAAATTTAATTAACTTTCAAATTAATTAAAAGCTATGAATCATTAAAATAAAAAATTATTGTCATTTTATCACTTTAATCTGCAGCAACATATAACCTATAGTTACGATTTTTGGTAATGGAAAAACCAGGCATAATACACAGCAGTGTGCACCTTTTCTTTAATAAATGTACCAAAAAGTTACGACTTTTTTGTACATTGATATATATCATGAAATAGCATATCATTTCTCAAATTTTAGATCGCTTCTGATGCTATAATAAAATGAAAACTGAATATATTTTATACTTTGGATTCGAAAATCAGAAAGATATGCATATGAGTGATATGGTAAAAAACAAAAGAATTATTTACAAACATATTTCAAGAAAATAAAATAAATAAAAGCTTCAAGAAACAAAATTTAAAGTAAAAAAATTAGTTTTCGAGGATATAAAAAGAAGAAAAAAACATTTGAAAACTTTAAATAAATTTTATATATTTGATAACTTGTAATTTTTTAATTTGTTACAGAAATAAAACTCTGCATCAACATCCAATTGATAATAAGGCATTCTGGAGGCTCTTTTAGTTATTTGTTATTTCAATATGAATCTTTTTCATTCACTTGAACACAATGGCATATGGCATTTATCACATCTTGCCTTCTTTAAAAAAAAAATAATAATAACTATCTTTCATCATCTACAACTTCCATAAAATTTCTTTGTTTAGTTCTGAAAATATTCCTTTCTTTCTCGCACTAAAGTTTTGTCTATTATGTTTAAAAAATTATTAAATGGCACACTTTTATTGAAGCTTTTAAGGGAAAAAACTCCACAGATTGTATGCTCCAGCATATAATTCCCACCATAAAAATTAAAAAATTTTTACGTGTATAATCCACAGACTATAGCAAGAAGAAATGTTTAAAAGCACATATAATTTAAATGCTTAAAAATTTTTTTAAAAAAAGTAATTTAAAACAGATATCTTTTTATTTACTTTCTATACTTTATAAAAACTAAGACTTTTCTAAATATCACATAAAACCTAACACTTTAAATTTCAAAATCAAACATAACAAATAATCATTTTTAAACTACTATCTATAGCAATGATACACACACTATTTATGCTAAAACGACTCTTCAATTCTTTACTTACCTGCTTTTGACGCGAAAGACCTCGCAAGGCTTTCTGCCAAATAGTAACCAAATCAACTTTTTTCTCTTCAAAATCAAAAAATTCTATGACATCTTCAGCTTTAACACTTGGCATTGGGGGTTCTTCTTTCACATAATCTTCATGGTATATTTTAGGTGGTAATTTACTACGTCTCTTCTCTACATAAATAAAGGGTAAAAAAATTTTAAAACACAAATTACTTCTAGAGATACATGACACTTCAATGAAAATGACCCTTTTTAGTTTTGTTTGAAATAAATAAATTGAAATAATAAGTTTTATGATTAAAATTATGAGAGAAATTTTCAAATTCAGAAATAACTCTACAAAAAATGCATTTTTAACTCTTTCCCTTTTATGATTCTTAATCAATGTAAACATTTCTTGCATTTATATTACATGTATATATATATATATTCTCTGACAACAGAATTTGCATACATGTACAGAATAGCAAAATAATAAACAACAAACACAAATAATTTAAACTTTGGGAAAATACAAAATTGTGGAAAATTTGCTTTCAATCAATTTTAAGTCTTCAGATACACTTCATTCTTTTTAATTTTTTAAACTATTGCTACATAAATTTCTATGTATGTTGCTTTTCATGTAAAAAGTGAAATACATAAACACATGATATATTTTTGAGTAGTTAAATTAACTGTTAAATGATAAATTGTTTTGAATAAAAATGAATTCCAATTCTAATATTATTTTTGCTTGTGATTTGAAATGATATCAGATGCTTGAAAAATCGTATAACTCGTGCAAAAATATTAATCTGATTTAAACGCAAACTAAATTGAAAGAGTGATTATTCTGAGAATAAAAAAAAAAAATGACAATACTTTGAACAGCATCACATACATTAAAAAAATATTTCCCTTTCTTCTGAAATAAATGCATAAAATGCATTTTCCCAAACTCATTTTCCATGTTTGCTTTGAATTTCATCATAGCATGTGGAACGTCACATAAACATGCACATTTAAGTGACCCTATAGAAAAAAATCTGAAAACTATAATGTTAAGAGTTCATTGGTAATGAGGCAGAGAGCAAAAAAGACTTCCAGACATTGTTTCATTAGACATATGCTATGCTACTAAAATAAGCAAAAGTGCTTTTATGCTTTTTATTCATTTGAGCTACTAGAGTTCATCATTTGAGCCACCAACTCTACTGCAACCCTTTAAGCTGAACGAGAATTTTCCGTTCTTCAACAGTACAATAAAAATGAAGATGCTTCTTAAATGCTTTTTATCCACTCTAATATTTGAATTGCAATGCCAGCTTTCTCACAATATTTATTTATGACTGCAAGACCTTATTGCTGACTTTTCAATTTTGTCAAAAACCAGGATAGATCAGTCATCACTTCCTTTTTTTTTAATCCTGTTTTGTTAAATATTAACAATAAATAACTAATAAACTAATTTAAATAGAGAAAAATAAATGGATGATCTTAACTTAAAAACTATAATATATTGTTGTATTTATTTAGGGATATGAAATAATTAAATGAATTCATCATTTGTTAGATAATTTTTACAACATAATGTAAAGCAATAAAACCTTGTTATTTATTAAAATCAGATTATGTAGGTGATATCTGCTTATTATTGCAGTTTCTTTCTTGTTATTGTGCTTAACACTGTCAAGATGTACAGCTACGAATGTATTAATGGATTGTTGCATAATTTTTATTAACAAAAATTTATATCATTTCTCGACATATAATTTAATAGTTTAAATCCTCACCCAGAATATCTAAATATGCTTTTTCAGCTAGTCTTTCTCTTCTTGATCTTTTAAAAACTCTAGACAAGGGAATTTCAGTATTCAAATTCTCTGTCTTTGTTTCAAGCCATTTTTTTTCACAGAAGATAAACCTATAAAAATAACATGATTAAAATTATATTTTTAAAGAAAAAAATTTATTAAACTTGAAATATTTTATAATAGGATCAAAAAGTGGCAATACATCAAGATTTTTGAGATACCTATCATCAATTGATGACAATGATTGGTGTTGGTAAACAGCAATTTGTCTCCAAATCTCAGGTTTATTTTCAAAAATTTTAAATCCACAATAGTAATAGCAAATAATTCAGAACATTTCCCAACAGTTTTGAAGTTTTCTTAAAATTTTGTTCTTTTCTAGAGACAATGACATTTTTAAGAGAAAGAATTTAGTGACATTAAAAGATTCTACCGAAGTAACAGATGACTTTTTAAGTTAATATCTGAAACAATAAGCAATGTCAGAAATAATAAACAATTTGCCACACTTTTGCAATGATCAAATAACTGCCCCTATACATCAGGAGATTCTATGAGTTCAATAAATTAAATTGTCCATCATTATGTCCAATTGTCCATGTTAAATTGTCCATACTGGATCTGGCCCCTGATGATGTTTGATAAAATATATAGCCCTTGAGATATCTTAAATTGACTAAAAACTGGTAGCATGAGATATTGCTTTTAAAATACATTTCATAAATTATCATTTATATTTTTGTGACAATTAATTCAATTTTAGTTTTCCACTATAATCATTTGCATAACTAATTTTTAAACAAAATATTTATTAAGAAATATTTAAAAAGAAAAGCTGACATACCAGCAGGATCAGTTAAATAATAATTTGAAAGCATATATTCAGTTCCTTTGGTAAATAGTGTTTGGAATTTTGGAGTTTTAAATGAAATTTCTTCTTGCAACAAACTGTCAGCTTTAGTAGTATCAACATACTCTTTATCAGAGATAGCAGAATCCAAATAACGTAATTCTACAAATAACAAAAAAAAGATTTAAATATATAATAAACACTAGATTGAATAAAAAATATTAAGATGATATTAATTATAATAATTAATATTTAATATAATGTTAAAAATTGCATATTAAAAAATAATTCAATGAAAATCAAGTCATTCAAATATATAATAATTTTTTAGCTGGCAATTTTGAATTAGAAATCAAAAAATTATAGGTATATATTTTTTTTAAATTTTTTTTCGTTTAGAAATAAAATTCAATGTATATTTTTAATATCTGATTTAGACTTATTTTATAATAATTAAGTGCTTACTTTATTAAAAATAAAAATTCCTCTCAAATACCAATAAAATAATTTCCTCATTTAAAAAAAATATAATACATTTTAATGAACAAATTACCTTTCTGCAGATCCTGCTCCATTTTTGAATTGTGTTTACACATTTGAGCCACTTTATTAGACCACATATTTGATAAAAATCTTTCTCTCTTTTCTGAATGCTTTTTTATTTCATTGATTAAAGTAGACTGCATGTCACGTAACTTTTGAAGTCGTTTCTCATCTAAAAGCTGCAATAAAACAATTAATAAACTAACTAAATAATTTAGAAAAATCATGAAATAAGCTTAATTTTAAACAGTTTTCTTCCTTCTTCAACTACCGATTGGAGGATTAAAATTTATAAACTTTTTCTAACAAACAACAAATGATATTGAAATTTTTTGGGGTTTTTAGCAAATTTTTTTTTTTTAATCTCTGGTTATAGATAGGAAAGTATGATAATTCCTAATAAATCAGAATAATAAATATGTCAACTGTGCTGTATGAAAATAACTCTCAATTGACTCCCCCATTCATAACTTCCAATGAGAAAACCTTTTCTTGCAAATTTTCAAAAGATTCATGAGACAACTTTGCTAACCATTTTGATCAAGCCTATAAGCTAATTAACTATAATTTTAGTCTTTTATAATAATATATAATATAATAATTTTTTCTTAATAGTACAATGCACATTTGATACATTTTTGAATAGAATACAATTATTTCTTAAATAATTTAGTAAAATTAAATAATTATAAAATTATTAATTGGAAAATAAATATTTATATTATTACAAAATTTCATAAAAATATGTATACATGCAGCATTGACAGTTCAGTAAGAGATTTCTGCTATAATTTTTAGCACCACTAACAAACAACACACAATTTTGACAAGGAAAAACCAAATACAATTAAATAAAAAAAATATTAAAATAAATCAATATAAAAAAAAAGACAATATTATCATTTTATCGGAGAAAAACGTATTAACCTTATAATAATAAAAAATAGATTTTAATTTAAAATGATTGACTTGATTCAACTATGAATATTAAGTGATATTAAAGTAAATTAAAAAAAAAAAACTCTCATTCAATACTCATTTTGTGAACTGCTTACTATAATAATTAAGGTTAATAAGTCAAATTTAATTTTAAATTCAATAAAAGTAATTGGTGAAATAATCATAATAGAAATTCCATGGCTACATCTATTTTGTTTTAAAAACTAATACCGATCAATAGAAAGTGATAAAGAAAAATAATAATACTTACAGTAGTTCTATAGGTCCAATCATTCTTAACTTGATCAAATATAAGTTGTTTTTTTCTTATAAAAGATTCAGCATCTACAGAGGATTTTATTTGATTTCTTGCAATTCTGTTTTTTCTGGATTCTGAGATATACTTTACTTCTACGTGGCCTGCAGGAAGACCATTACCTATAAAGGAAAAATAAACTTTAAATACAGACAGACTAGTTATACAGACTTGTAAACCTAAAAAATCTGTAGTCCAAAATATGATAGCCTCAAAAAGTGAATAATTTATATAAAGAAAAGAAAAATAGTAAAGAGAAATCTATTAAAAAAAAATTTAACTGTTATTAAAGAAAATAGGGAATGTACGCTAGAGAAATAGGAATTTATATTTTTTTGTTCGAACAAACTGTGCAAAAGAAAAAAATTATCTTTAAAATTTTTTATTTTAATCCATTACAAAAATTTTGGGAGTACTCATTATAAGTTGCTGCACACAATCTGTAGATATTTTTTTCTGGAAGTTTTCATAAAAATCAATTCTATAAAACTGAAATCTAAATATGTTTATTGCTAACAAAACTGATACTGTACAGTACTGATAGAAAGATAAACAAAACATAACTGTTGAGAGTGATGAAAGGGAGTTGGAGATTTACAAAATTAGATAAATTAATGTATAAAAATATTCAGAAACACATGTTAAATTTAAAAAGATAACTATTTAACATAAAGATCGGAAAAACTGTTAATTTTTTTTTTTTTTAAGGATTTAACTGTTCATGCTAACATAAATTAACAGTTAATGTTTAACTCTTCAATTTATAACCCTCAATATTTTAATGTTTGTTTAAGTTATGCACATGAATACTATGCAGCCAACTGCATTAATTAGAATTGTAATGCATATATTAAATGGGAGAAATACCAAGAGAAATGTTACATTTTCATGTTATGTTTTATATATTTAAAAAAATGCACTAATTTTTTTTATCTACAGAAAATTAAATTTTTTTTTAATTCAATATACTAGACTAAAAATTTAAAAAGAATTATGATTTAGTTTCTTTTCTTAAAATTTTATATTAAGATAAATTATTTTTAGTAAAGATTTGTTGTTAGAAATTTTTAATCACAATGAATATATTTATTAATTAAATAAAATAAAAGATTTATTTATAATTATAGAAAGATATTGAACTATAATTCTCATCAATGTAGTTAAATGAACAGTTACATTAATATTTGCATAAGCCTATATTATAGGCTTATAACAATAATAATTTAACAATAAAAATTAAAAATATGATTCATTCAAGGATACTTATGTTAATGTATAAAATAACTAATATATAAACTGAATTTTTATTTATAACTTACAATTGAATCTATTGACATTTTTATTTAACAATAAAAATATATAAAGATGCAAAAATGCACTATAAAACTACCAAAAATAAGCATAAATTAAAAAAATATTTTTTAACATTTTATCTGCTTATTTATTTTTATATACTAATGATTATATACAAAAATGGAATAAAAGAAATGCTGAAACTATAATATATCTAATTTAAAACTCCAATTAAATTTACTATTTGACTCTTAATTTTTTTTTTTTAAGAATTCAGAGATTTTAATTAAAATAATAATTCAGACAGTTTAATTATAATAATTTAATCTGCATTAATATGCCATTTTCATATTCATTTACCATAAGAAAATTTTTTTAAGGATAGAATCTCAGGTTCTCCTTTAATTTTAGTTACATGAAAAGGTGGATCCCATGGATCTGTTTGAGTTTCACTTTCCCTATAATCTGTTTGAGTAGCTCTGGATATAAATTTATCTTCCTGAAGTACAATTGGTAAGGAAAGAATAAGCGCATTTTCATCATCTTCAATTATATCGCCTGATTTTAAAGTAGAATCCAGGGGCCTAAAAAATAAATAAATTACATATATATGCATATACTTACATTGTATATATACAATTTAAAATTTATATAAAATAAGGCAGAAGATTTAATTTTTTTTTTTCACTGTAATGTTGAAACAATATTTTTGCTACCTGTGATAAAATTTACAGAAATCAGCTCCAGTTACAGAACAACTTCTTAAAGTTTTTCACTGGTATTTCTAAGAGATAAAAAAAAAAGCTTTTATTTGAAAAATGTCAATAATTTTGTTATTAAACATCAACAACTTTTTGTATATATAAAAATTAGAATACCTTTTCATTTTTAATAAATGCTATTGTAGTTTTTAAACTTATCTTGAGAAATGTAGAAAATTTTGAAGAACAGCAATCTGTACAATAATCTGCAACAAATAAATAAAAATATGCTCTATTTTACTTTGAAGACATGAATACAGCAAATAGTATCAAAAGAAAAGTAATGAAGTTATTTAAGAAAGAAAAACACTTTTTATTAAGAAGATTTTTACAATTATTCACTTGCAATTCAAAATTATCACATAAAACATTATCAGATTTTTCTAAATAAATGCTGGTATCTAACAAACCTTTATTTCATAACTTTTGCATATTTAGTTTTTGAGATGTACTTTAAATTATGGTTCTTATGTTTCATTTACCAAATAAAATAGCAATAGCATAGCATAATATTAATAATAATAATAAAAAAAAGCATGGTAATGGATGCTGTAAATAAAAAAAAAAAAATGCTTTTAATGATTTTAAATATTTACTATACAATTCAAAATCAAAATGATATATATTTATTAAAATTCTTAATACAACATACATTGATATTATAAAATTTTATATAATTATTTTTTTTACCTAAATTATAAATAATTGTATTTTTGGTTAATAATAGTTACTTAATATAAAGAGTTTAATCTTCCTTTTATGACCAATTAAAAATTGGTTTAAATGTATTAAATATGCTATGATTCAACTAACTTCCAAAGTATGCCTTTCAAACAATTTGAATTTAATGAATAGATGCACTTAAAAATATAATATATTCATATTATAGGCTTGCCTTTTTTCCCATTCTATTAACTTTTATATGAAAAACTGATAATGATTTCAAGATTATGCCTTTTTTTTTTCATCACATAAAGAATTTTGATAAATAAAATAATAATAACAAAAAATTATAAATTCTCACTTTTTTCATATTTGAAAAAAAAAAAAATTCATATATTCATTACTAATTTATTATTTTTTTTTTTACAAGTTATAATTAGAAACTTACTTTTAAATTAGATACTTTCCTTGTAATTATATAAAAGATGTAAAAATAAAAATAATAAATATCAATTTTATTTTTGTCTCATAAAACCAGTTGACTTTTAAAACCTCAGTAACCTGTTATTATTTTAATAATCCAGCTTCAAGTCTAACATTTTGATGAAACTTTTATCTAAGTCTATAATAATCAGCAAAGAAATTGAAATGGAATTTTGAGAACTTAAAACTTAATCATCAACCTCACTGATTGAATTTTTCAAACCCATTATTTGCAATATATATATTATTTGATTCTAGCAATTTTTGAAATATTTCATGAAACATTTGAAGACAATATTTCTCCTTCTTATTCATACTTTTAATCAACTATTTTATACAATTTTATTAATAAATTTTTCTTTCAAAAATAAATACAATGTAATTGCTTCTTCAAAGAAGCATGAAACAGCTCCTAAATTTTATTATGTTATTTACAACCTTAAATATGACTTATACTTTCTTAATCGTTATTTCAATATTAATGCATTCTAATACATCAAAATTTAGTAATCTGAACAATTTTAAATGTCATTATTGTTAAACGAGATTTTCAATTTTTAGCCTTATTATTAAAATTGAAATATGTTTAGGAAAAAAATCTAACAACTAATATAAATTTACATAAGAGTATGCATTAAATAATCCTTGAAACAAAAGTATTAAAAAATCACTGCAAGCCTATATAATTATAGTATTGTTCCTTTTAAAATTTTAGATAATTAGAAAAACAGCACAGATGAAAAATTAATTCCCCAGTCAAGAAGTAAATATTTTCTGTTATTTAACAGCCTATATTTGATAAATAATAAAAACAAATGTTTTAAACTTTTAACATTGCAATAGAAGAATATTTGATTAGCAAAATAAGGGCCACTGGTATTTGATGTCAAAAATTCTTTTCGCTAAAGGGCACCAAGAAAAGAGTTGCGATTGTAAGTGAAGTGAATTGCAAATACTACAAGAAATCCGGGTTACCACATTTGGAAATTTATCGCTTATGGTGCCACATCCCAAGGCCCCTATTTTTCAATTTGGCCATTTGTTTTTTCAGCCGTGTTATTTTGATACAGATTATAAAATAAAATTATTAAGGTTAATATAACAAAAAAAATCATTTAAAATATATTATTGCTTCATTTAGAATGAGTTCAAAGATTTTAATATTTAATTTTATAAAAATTGCATAATTAATAACAAACATATGTTTAACATAGAGAAATCTTGGTAAATTAAATTTTAAATTATTAATATGAATAAAGAAGACATTCCTATATATAGTAAATATATGGTGTTTTGAAATTTGTTTAAGGTAATAAAAGGTTAAAAATCTTTAAAAATAGGTCGCGATGAAATTTTTTTAAAACACAATAGGCATTAAACAGAGTTATTATATAGAAAAAAAAGTGTAATAATAATATATAAAATAAAATTCACCAATTAATTTTATTCATATATTTTCCAATCAATACACAAAAAAATTTAAATTAGAAATTACTTCCAATGAGAAAAAATAAATTGTGACGAAAACTCTCTGCATGAGAAGATAAGAAAATAAATATTTGTAATGCTTTAATATGAAAAATTTTGATATATCTTAATAGCTCATTCAAAACAAGAACCGAAAACAAACTCAGCGGTAAACTAAATTAAGCTGCCATTCAGATCAAGCAAAGTGTATTTTCAGAATTATTTGCATTTGAAGTAATATGCAATTAAATAAATATAATAAAATCTGAAGTTATGTTTAATTCTACAGCTGTATTGAATGGATGGCAGATGATATATGAATCAAAGTGTTTGTTCATATGTCGTGAATTTTATTCGAAACAATAAGTGATGTTTTTAACAACTTTATTTGATTTCTATATCTGGATCCAGCGAGAACATTTTCAGATAAATGAAGATTGGCATAATTTATTAAAAAACATTCATTATTGAAAAATAATTTAATTTTAGATTAACTTTTTAAAAATTAAGAAAGATTTTTACTTCAATATTGGGAAAGCCATGTCTTCAATAAAACTATTTATATTAAAAAATTATTTCTTTAATGGCAACTACCTGATAAAGTTTCGTTTTATCCAGATAAAAACGAAAGTATTGCGAAACGAAAGTTTGCATCTTTTTTATTAGTTAATGGCTGCATTTCTTCAAAGTATTTATTAGATTTTGATTTGGTGAATTATTAAATTTATTTTATAATTTTTTTTATTAAGTTTACATTATAATGTATTTTTTCGTCGATCTTTCAAACTTAATGAAAATCAAATAATTTAAAATTTTAATCAATAGCCATGCGAATTATTCAGTTTTTATACTGCACAAAGCTCATTTTGATTATTGTTTCATTTATTATTATTTGATGGAGAAAATATGATTAATTGACTATGTAATGTAAAACTTACTTTATTATATATATATTTTTTATTTTTCTCATTATTGAATGTTTCCCACATTTTTCAAAATAATTTGATGTGAATGGTGCTAAACATATCCATTTAAAAATATTTTTAAAATAATATAATTTAATCGCATGATAATTGCAAATATTTATGTGGTTTTTTTTTTTTTTTATAAATTCACCAATATAATTTTAAATGTTAGAAAAAAGATTTCTATTAAGGATGCGATTAGATTTCTATAAAATAATAAGTGAGAGTAAACTGTATTGCTGTAAGTAAATTATATTAATATAAATAACTCTAATTGCTGTTATAGTATGTAATATTTTAAATTTAGCCAAAATTTAAATCCAAGCTAACACATTTTGTGATCTTGATATTTATACAACTTCCAGACCAGTTTAAGTTCAAAATGTCTTGGTGTTATTCATGAGAATAGCAGCAGGTGTGTTGAACACATAAATATTTTAAAGTGAATAGCAGCAGGTGTGTTAGACACATAAATATTATTAAAGAAAATAGTAACAGATGTTTTGGGAAATCAGATCTCCTAGAGTAATATTTTTAGTTGTCTTTGAAATTTTCTAGTTAGTAATTGTGTTGTTTTTAAGAATATTCTTATATTCTATTTATTACCTTGTGAAAATAGAAAATATTAAAAAATGTTTTAAAAGATATAAGACATAAATATTTACATTTATTATTATAAACTTAAATATTATTTTATAATTAAACTTTTTTTTTGAAAATTCTTAAATATTTTAATTGAAAATGTGAAACTTTTTCGTTTTTTTTTTTTTAATTTGGTTTGTTAACTTCTGTTTTTGTTATAGAAATGAAACTAGCTTTAATTCAGTTTGCTGTTTCTCCTAATAAAGAAAAAAATTTAGAAAGGGCCTGTACTTTTATCAAAGAAGCAACCCAAAATGGAGCAAAGCTTGTTTGTCTACCTGTAACTACAATAGCATAATATACAATATAGTTTTATTACAAAAAGGTTTTATTCTTAGCAATATGTTAATTATAAAATTTATGTATTATAGATATAATTTTTCATTAAAAATGTATATCTTTTAAATTTATTTTCAAATAAGATGGAAACCTAAGAAAGCATATAAACTAAGATTGTGGCAAGATCTAAACATTTAATTAATAGTAAATCAATTAAAATATGCAATCATTAAATTACACGTGGAAAATTAAACATGTAGTTACAAAGATTAAGACATTAATTGGTATTAGTAATCACATAAATTAGATTTTAATATTGTATCCAGAAATATCAATATTTGTGTAGCAATCAAAATTGGATTAATACTTTTAAGACTCGGATATTATTATTTAAGAAGACAAAATAAGATATCACCAATGATGAAGACAGAAATTACTTTTAACTGGCAACTGGCGTCCGTTTACGGAGTACCAACATGGGGAAATACCTGTTAAACCTCCTCATCTTAATTCATAAATATGCTTAGAGTTCTAATTGGCTGCTTAATTAATGTTAGTAAATTAAAGATAAAAGTTTCTAAAAATTCAAATTAAAAAGTGGTACTCAAAAAAAATTAAAAATACTATTGATAAAAAGTAAAATACAAAATAAAAGAAGTTAAAAGTTAAGTTTTAAATTCGGTACAATTAGGCAAATAAAAATGTCATTAATAGGTCCTGTTTTTGTTTTTATTTAACAGTAACTTTACTGACATAAATACTAAATTTATAATTTAAAAACAGTGGGCTTGACTTTCTTTGTAAATTTTGTAATGCAGCAACTTACGGCTTCATTCGCCAATAATTCCAATTTAAATATTCATTTGGGGCTAATTATTAAGGACAGAGGGAGTATTAAATTTAAAATGAACTTTGTTTTCACTATTTAAGAGAGAATTAAAAAATTTTTTTTGATTTGCATGTTCCATATTGCTTCTTTAATGGCTTGAATATTTCATGAAATATCATTAACAGTTGTTCAAAATTATGCACCGTTATATTCTTTTTGCTGTTTATTTATATCTATTTCAAGTGTTTTCTGTTTTAAATAAACTGTCTTTATTCCATAGTAAAAAAAAAAAAAAAAAAAAAAAACAGGTAAAACTGAGATGCTATATGATTTGGTAGTTTTTTAGATACCATCATGTCTTTATTTTTAGAATCCTTGTGAAGCATCTTTAAACAAATATTTTTAAATGTATCGAATACTTTTGCTAATAAAATTTTGTTTAGTGTATATCAAAAAAATTTTAAAAATATATTTTATTTCAATATTCAAGTTAATACTGTTTAAAAATGAAGAAATAGCTTCAATTTTATCATATATTAAATGTTTGAAAACTTATGAGTTTGGTTTCTTCTTAAACTCAAAAAGAATAATAAAATATTTTGGTAAGAAAAATATTTTAAGATCTACATGTAAATATATTAGTATTACTATTGCAATTATAGTTTCAGTTAATATGTAATAAGTAATTTCAACAAATATATTAGTAGCATAAGGTCCTAAGTGATCATTCAATTAACCTATTAACTGATTATTTCTCTAAAAAAATTTACTATATGTAACTACATTATTATGCTACTTACTACTGCTTTTTAACTACATTACTACTGCTTTATGCATTTTTTTGTCTAATTTTTGCTTATATCTATTTGGAAAAAAATAGTCATTTTTATTATTTTTCTTAATAATTAAAGAAGTAACATTCAATCTTTTTAAGTGCACAAATAAATCTATTGTTACTATTATGTATATATAATTATATTTTGTTATAAAAATGAACTTTATTTAATGGATAAGTTTACATAAGCTTTTTGTTTTATAAATTTCCATG
Organism: Caerostris extrusa; assembly: GCA_021605095.1. NCBI lineage: Eukaryota > Metazoa > Arthropoda > Arachnida > Araneae > Araneidae > Caerostris > Caerostris extrusa. The sequence goes on along the minus strand of BPLR01002688.1, from coordinate 31,778 downwards.
AAGTTTTTGCACATATACTGCTTGTATTTCATTTATAAATGCTATGCAGCATTATATATTAAATATATATATTTCTCTGTATTAAATTAATCTGTAATAAATAATTTCAGCAACTATATTAATAGTGTTAAGTCTTAAATGATTATTCAATTGATGCATATCTTAATAACGTTCTGAATTCCTTTTAAAAAATTAGTAAATTTCTTCACAACATTGCAAATTGCATTAATGTTAATTTTGTGGTAATGTTATTTCAATTTGTGGATAATGATGTGTAATTTCCTCCTCGATTTGCACTACTCCTTTTAGATGTCACAATCTCTATTAATTATTTTTAATAATGTACCATGATGTTTAAAATCTTGCATCATAATAGATATCTAATAAAGGTTGATACCATATTTAATAACCAAAACATATCTTTTCTAATACAAATACTATAAAGATTTTTAAAAATATTTGCCAAATACATTCAGAAATAATATATAATAACATTTTGGTAATGTTTATATAATATATATAAATTTTAGTGTTTTATGCCCCTTTTTTAGGAATGCTTTAATGCACCTTATGGTGTAAAATACTTTAATCAGTATGCAGAATCTATTCCTGGATGTACCAGTGAAGTGCTTTCTAAAGCTGCCAAAGAAAATAACATTTATTTAGTTGGAGGTATGAATTTCTATATTTAAAAAAAAAAATTTTATTTAAGCAATTTTTTTATCTTCGGCTAAAAATATGTTTAAAAATAAAATGAGATTATAGAAATACTAAAAAAATTAAATTTAAATACACTAACAAGCAACATATAAATACTATAATGAAGCATTGACTGTGGTATATTATCAGTATTTGTGCTACATATTGAAAAATATTATCGAAGTCTTAACAGAAGAATTACACTTGCAAACGAATATAAATTTACTTCATGGCTTATGATCTTTTTTAAGGATGTAAAAACTCTTGAAAGGATGGTTTGATTTTCTCTCTGTTTCCTAATGATCTGTGATTAATAGGAAACAAAAAATTCTAAAGGAATTTTAATCCTTTAGAATAAAATTTCTTTTAAATTTATAAATAATGTATAGTAAATGTAGTGAATTAATGTATAGTAAATGTAGTGAATAATGTATTGTAGAAAAGGAAATAGATTATATAAGTGTTATTTCAAAAATATTCATTCATGGTTTGATGATTAAAGTATCAGCAAGTAGTTTTAAAGAAGGGATTATGGGTTAGCTCCCCCTCGAAGCTGAAATGCCATATATTGCTTGGCTATATTGTTTTTCTCCCCCCCTTCCAATAAATAGCTTCATTGACTCTTGTTTAAAAGTACAGCAAGAAAAGCAAAAACATTTGTTCCTTTATAGTTTCCCAATGCATAACAGCTTCTCCTCAGCCTATGTTACAGTATGAGGTCTGTTACAAATCTTCCATCTAATCAAATACTTAGTGAGAGGAAAATAATTCAAATATTGATCCAAAATCATATTCAAATTATTTAATATGCAGATGTTTAAATATTTTTAAAAAACAAGATGTTGTTTATGTTATTAACCGAATCACTCCTGTTGGGTAGCATGTTTTCATATGAATAACAGTTACACGAGACAAAGAAAACCTAGACCTAAATTTGGAAGACATTGGTCTGTTTTAGGCTGTTGTATCTTGAATGATGATGAATATGCAGATTAATAATTTGTTATATAATTACTAAGCAACTATATCCATTTTAAAAATCTTAAATGTAAGAAATGTTTGTTTATTCATTTACAAAGTATGAATAAAAATAATTTGAGCTTAAAATTGGTAAATAATTTAAGATAAATAGTGTTTAACTGAGAGCAAGACATTTATAAGAAGTGCTATAAAAACTAGTATATCATAAAAAATCTGAATTACATTTTAATTATTAATCCAATTTTAGGTACTTTTCCAGAAAAATCTGATGGTAAATTATTCAACACCTGCTTAGCTTATGGACCTAATGGTGAATTGTTAGCAAAGCATCGTAAAGTTTGTACACCAGATAATTATTTTTATTAGTAATATTTTAATGAACTGTTTTAGCTTTTAATTTAATTATCTCATTAAATAGGTAACATGGTTTGTTAAAAATTAAAATTATGAAAATGCTGCAAGTTATTAAGTAATTCTATATTATAGATCCATCTGTTCGATATTGATATCCCTGGAAAAATCACATTCAAAGAATCTGATGCATTATCACCAGGTGACTCTTTTACAACATTTCAAATGGGTAAATGCATCTTTTTTTTTTTTTCAATTGATCTATATTATATCTTTAAAACAGCATAGTTGCCTTTGTGTTACAGTGCTCTTAAATTGCACAATATCCATTTAAGTCTTTCATTTCCAACTACATAGTCATTTGAATTCAACATATTAATAACTTTTACCAAATTTTCTGTTGCAGTTAATTTCATAATATAATTCCCTAAGGTAACTTATGCCACTTTTAGATGAGTGTTACTATGCAAGTACTATTATTTGATTTATTCATTACTTCTTATTGTATTGATGTCAAATCAGGAAACTTAATTATCTGAGGGCTTTCATTGTGTCATACATTTTCATTCGTAATTGAAATTTTAATTTATTTTCAATCTATTATGACACAGCTAAGAAAAACATGTTTACAGCCCCAATCACAATTTCTAAATGTTAATGCTGAAATGTGTTGTGTTTTATGCTCTAAATAATATTACAAACCAAATTCATAGATGTTTTTTGTACAGGAAAAAAATGGTCTTGCCATGCTCATTGGTTTCAATAATTCACAATTCAGTTTCACAAATGTATCCCACACAATATATATCTATATATGGATAGTGGCTTTGTAAGATGAGGATACAATGGGTTGTTTCAAAATCTGTAAATTAACAGAAGGAGAAAGGTTCGTCCCTTCATTTCATGGATTCATAAGGGGAAGCAAAGAACATTTAAAAGCTAATCAAAAGGTTCACATTCAATGACAAAAGAGTTTTTAGATTTGAAAATTATATCAATATCCCCTTTTTTAAAATATTTCATTGATTTTTTTTTATAATGTATTTTTCAGGTGAATGGAAAGTTGGTCTCGGCATTTGTTATGACATAAGATTTTCTCTCATGGCAAATATATATGCTAATAAAGGTAATAAATATATATTAGTAAAATCATTAACACTTTTTAAGTAAAAACTTCTAAATCCACCTTTTTTTTTTTTTTTATTTATACAGGTTGTAATCTTCTAATATATCCTGGAGCATTTAACATGACTACAGGACCTGCTCACTGGGAACTGTTGCAAAGAGCTCGAGCTGTAGATAATCAGTTATATGTTGCAACTATCTCACCAGCCAGAGATGAAAGTGCTTCATATCATGCTTGGGGCCACAGCTCTCTTATTAATGCCTGGTAAATTTATATTAGAAATTAAATGAATTCATTCTTTATAATTTATTATTAAATACTGACCTAAAAAATTTCTATTATATTAAACAAGTAATAAAATTGCTTTAATTTTTTTATGAGGCATGTTTAGTTGAAAAATATCAATCTATTCATAACAATCCTATTACCCTTTATGTACTGCTTATTTGAGTTTTTACAAATCATATTTTTTCTTAGGGGAAGCATTGTATCTACAACTGAAGAAAAAGAGGGAATAGTTTATGGTGAAATTGGTAAGTAAATATTGAAACTTGGATGAATAGATTTGCTTATTTTTAATTAACTATTATTGATCTGAATTTCAGATCTATCACAACTGGAAGCAGTACGAGAACAGATTCCAATACGGCATCAACAAAGAAAGGATTTATACCATATTGAATTTAAAAATCTAGATTAAACAGTGCCTAATCATTAAAATTATTTTTTTTATATGCCACATCGATTTTGTACTTTTAGATGGATATTATATTGTAATTTATATGCAATAAACCCTATAGAATGATGATGCATTTAAATTTGAAAATACTGATAACAAATAAAAAATCATGCAAAAATAAACAAATAAGCTAATTAATCAAAAAACTTATTTTATTTCTGGTGGCTCAGAAATAATTACATCAAAGACAAATTTGAAGGTTTAATACATTTTTAACATAAAAATGGACATTTTATAATTAAAAAATAAAGAGTACATTGGACATTGAAACAAGCAGATAAAATATTTTATAAATTCTTTGGGAACATGATAAATTTTAAAAGGTGAATACCAAACATAAATAATACAATTTGATAGCTGCCATTTACAAAGACAATGGAATTGAATATTGTTTACCTAATTTCTTATTCTAATACAGAGGAATGCCAAAACACTGCTGAGAAAAGCTAGATACAAGATCAATATATTAATTCAGTTGGCAGTGCTTTGAATTATGAAGGAGTTATTGGGCTTTTATGCTAAAATTCTATTTCAGAAGGGAGTGCAACAATTATTCTCTTGAAATTCAAATTTAATGACAGAATGACATATCCATTAAGTGCTATTTAAAAACAAACACAGAAAGATAGTTTTTCTTCAAGTTAATCCAGAATTATGAGAGATAATTTGTTTTTACAATTACCAATTAGCTGTTAATGTAATATTGAAAAAAAAAATGCATGCAAATGAAAAGCATTTTAAGTTAAGAATTTAACTATCCACAAAGCTTTTTATCTAATAATGGCACATACTATTAAATATGAAAATATATGCACTTATTTTCATAAAGTTTGAAAATTTTATATTTTAATACAATTCTGTTTAAATATGGAGGAAAATATTTTTTTTAAGTACATATTTTACATTTGATAATTTTTTTTTCCTTTTACTTGAAAGACTTTTTTTTTTTTTTTTTTTTTTTCTGTACATAAAAATTAAGGTAAAATTTAATAAAACAAATAAATTATATACATCATATATTTTAGTCTGACTGTATGTGCACATAAAATGTTAAAAAGCACATTTAAAAGTCAAATAGTTCATCATATAACTTCTAATATACTTGTTTTTAGATATCATAAAATCCTTAACTGTCTCCATGTACAAATATACAGGTCAAATGCTATCAACAATGAATATGATTTACAACATAAAATGAAATTGTGCTGTCACAGCGAGAAAGAGCTAAACAGTGAACCTAAGTAACAAGTGGCAAGTCAGAGGAAATCTGACACTCAACATTCAAATTACAAGTCTACTGAACAGAAACTTGTAGAGGAAGGGGAGAGGAGGGGAATAGAAAATCTAAAACATTTTCATAAAATAAATTCAACACATCAATTACATTTAAGAGTTTACTTCACTTTCCAAAACTAAGGCTTCTGGAAAAGCACACAGTTAGTAACAGGAAAGAATTAAAATGGCACAAAGTATGGTTTAGAAAGCAATATTAATCATTGCCCTACTTTGCAAGTTTTATCTAGCTATCACAACATTTAAAAAGGTTCAAAAAGGTGGGTTTCAAGACATTTAAAATCTTTGGTTTTAGTAGACATAGAGCCTATAAGAGAGGTACAGAACCAAGAAAAAATTGTTGGTTCTTCTATAAAAATCTGTTTTAACAAGAACCCAAAACTGACACAACACAGCCATAAATGCTGAACTGACATTCAAACAAGACAGGCATCATGCCCTGTCCCCCTCTATTTATACTACTCCCAAAATGGCATCAACAATAGCTCCTCCTCAACAGCAGTGTGCTCTCACTACAATGTGCAATGGTGCAAACCCATCAAGGTTGCAGCCATACAAATGGCACTAAATTTTTTTCTTAAGATTCCATCAAGCTTGTCTCAAATTCTGTTCATCGGGCTGGATAGTTGCTCAAAGTAGTCGTAACTCCTGTAGGCCAAGATCTAGTAACAGATGTTAAAACAACCAACTGCTGTGGGCTGCAAGAAAACAAATAAATAAGAATGAGCAAATGCTACTAGCACCACAGTACAAATTTTTTAAAATTTATTAATAAATTAAAATTGTAAAAACATCAATACTATACATGCTATTTAAATTTTCATTTTAATTGTAAGTACTCTTGATTAAATATATTTCATTGTAAAGAATTAACTAACTTACATCTTGAATAATAAATTATTTTATTCCAAATCCCCAACTGGAAAATATTTTATTTATTTTCATTAAAACTGAGTCAGGCTTATTTAAGGTTTGGCATTTAAATATTTTTATTTTATATATAATTTGGATACAATATTCTTATTTTATAAAACTTGCTGATATTTCTTATACTTTTTAGAGCAATATAATAATATAGTAATAGTTAATATGCTACAAATAAGTTTTAAAAAAGAAAGTGATTAAGATTTAATTTCAAGGAGATATTTGATTTAATTTTTATTCACAAAGAAATGCTTTTGTTGTGGATCTTGAGTCAGTGTGTGATGTCCCAGTAGCCAGTCATGTATTTGAGTGGAAGAGCTGCGCCTCAATTGGCAATATATGATAATAAATACGTCTGCTGGCATTGGCATGGAGTAAAAGTTGGAAAGGTAAGTGTTTTGAATTTATAGCTCTATAAGTTATTAAAAAAAAAATCTTGTAATATGAGTTATGACAATAGTTCTGCTTGACTTCCATGCCCCCTTAAAAAAAAAAAAGAAAAGTACAATCTAATAAACTTCAAGGAAATTGCAAATTTGTTGGCTGAGCTTTTGGGTAAGTAGCCGAGTGATTAACATCACTTGTCCAAAAGCTCAAAGCTTGCGACAAACAATGGAGCAAAAATGACCCACAAATAAAAAGAAATATTATTTGCAGTAATAATATTGTAATGGACTTATAATAATTCATTTATACTAAATATTCGTTAGTGATAAAGTAACACACAAAATTAATGAATTTTGTTACCTATTTTGTTATATTTTTACACATCATGTACTAGCATATAATGTAGCATTTAGGAAATAATTTTACCTCTAGTGCAATAAGGCACTGGCACATAGTCAAAATATTCTATCAGGTAAGGCCTAAATATTACTTGGTAATCAATATGATGCCCATAATTTTTATTTTCACTTTTCAATCATATTTGTTATAAAAAATAAATTGCTTTCTGGGAAGAACCCATTTGTACCATGAGACAATAACTATTAACACAGCCTCACTTGACTAAGGGTGAAAGTCTTAAAAGACTTTTAAATAATTTACAAAAAGAAATTGAAACTGCAACTGAGAACTCTTATATAATTAAAATTTCTACCAGTCTTAACATAAATGTCAAATTTAAAAAATGATGTACGTAACATCAAAATTAAGAAATAAATTCATGAGTAAAAGTCAATTGTTAAAAAAAAAAAAAAAATCAAATTTGTAAAAATTATCTAACAACACAAATAACTTCGCTCTTAAAAAGTTTCTCTATTGTACAATAAAGAAAGACAGATAAAATCTTACTTAAGTTGTTGTTGTTGCTGGTACTGAGCAATGAATTGATTTAACTGCAATGGATCCAATGGAGTGCCAATGCTAGCATCTAGAACTGAGGGAGAAGATGTGGGAACAGCACTGGGGGAAGGAGCATCTGGTATAGGAGTAGTGGAGGGTGAGGGATTGACTAATGTAGCAGGGGTCGACTGGGAAAGTCTAGTGAGGATAAATTCACTACCCGAGCGATACTCAAAATTTTGAGTCAATTCAGACATAGCTTGTGTTAGAAGATCAGCAGTAGGAAGGCCATCATGTGATGCCACCTTGAAAAGGAAAGACACCATTAACATAAACTGAAAAGAACTTCATTAGTCAAATGAAATGTTCTACCATTTTATTATTAAAACATATTAAATACAAAGAAGAATGTATAAAGATATTCAATAAAACTGAAATGTTTTATTGATAACTTAAGAATGTTTAACTTACATTTCTTTTTTTTTTTTTTCCAACCCCACTAATTTATTATTTAAAGCAATTTAACATCAGAAAACCATTAAATAATATTTAGTTACAAATAAAATGGTATAAAAAATAATTACAATTAAATTTGATGCATTGAAATAAAAAAAATTAAGCTACTTGCTTAAATTGCATTAATTTAGAAAATTAATCATGAGTAATTTAATGTAAAGTTTGTAGAACTTAAAGACATTTTCAAAATAACATTTAATTGTTTCACATATTTAAAATTAAAACTTTGGTCCTTTATTTATATTAACTGTAAATGAACAAGAAATTCACCCCTATGAAATATAAAAAAAAAGTTCCTAACATTACAAAATAAAATTGCTTACCACCATAGCATTTTTATCAAGGTAATGAACTCTTTGCTTTGCACTATCAATAAGAACAGCTGAAGGTTCTTGAATTCCACTTTCAATAACGATCTCCCCAGTAACTTGAGTACCTTGATCACAAGCTGGTTCCACCTGCAAAATATACGTGTTTTTTAATTTTTTAAAGTAAATGAACACATAAAGCAAATTAATGACTTCAGTTTTGGAGTAGAAATAAAAAAAGTCTTCTGTGTATGAAATTTAATGCAATTTATTAATTTATATGCAACATTTATGAATATATAAGACAGTTCCTTTTTTTTTTTTCACTAAATACAGCTTATAATTTTTTTTTCTCTTTTGAAATTAGAAAAGGAAATTTAAAGCTTAAATATTCCTGAATTAGATTTCCACGTGTTATTTCTATGGTTTTTTTTAATAACAATTTTTCTATAAGATGTAGCAAAATTTTCATATGACAAAATAATATTAGCAAACCTACCTTAGTATTGTTGGCAACATAGCTGAGAGCCAGCATGTCCACGTGTTTCTTGCGTTGATGCTGCAATAACTTAGCCTTGCTAGCATACTGTTTGTGGCACCAGTTGCAATGATGAGGATGAGTAGTAATGCTACCAACTGTTTGTGAAAAAGTGGGATTTGGCACACCAGGAATGTCAGGTACTCCACCCTAAAATAATAAAAGCATTTATAATCCAGGAAACAGCAACAATTTAATAAAATAAAATTGTCTTGCAAACAAATATTTTTAATGAATTTATAGTTTTGATAAATATTTGCCTGTGGGATTTGATACCAGCTTATGGAAAAACTTCATCAGCAAAACTTTCATAGTGTTATTTTAACTCTATTGTAACTATCATACATAATATTTTCATTTATTTATTTTAACTGCATTGCAAAAATGAGAACAACTTTAGAACATGTACCTCAAGAAAAGCACAGATGATTGAAACTATTTGAAAAAAATATGAGTTTTTGTGGATAATTGAACCAAATTTAAAAATGCCCTAATATACTGAAAATCGATAAAAACACGAAATATATAGAAGTTGAATAAATATGATAATTTTATTTTGTTTTTCAGCAATATATTATTTAAATACTATGCTATAGTACAATTTTAAAATTTACAGACATGTGGTTAAGTTGGAAAATATTTTACTATAAATCCCAAAAATACCCTCCTTCAACACTTTGTCATTCATCTGTATTCTCACTATAATACTATAATGATTTACCAACATTCATGCTATATTGATTTAGCCCACAAAAATTAATAGCCATTAATTTAAGTCTAGTCAATAAACAAATAAATAATGGACCCAGTTTTAACTATTTACAACTAACCAATTATAGAAAAAAAAATTAAAAACACATAAAATAAATTAAATTAAATTTAAACAAATTTTATTTATGTTTTTGATATATTTTTAATTAAATTTCCAAACTGAAACAAAGCTCATCATCTATCATTACTCTCTTGCAGAGTTATAATAAATTATATAGTTGTGTGTACTATTGAAATTTTAAGTTGCATGTCAAATTTTGAAGAAGCACTTAGTCCACAAATCTCTAGAGGAATTCCATGAATTTTTAAACATATTTATTTCAGAAATTGACACATAAGTATTTTTGGAAGAGAATAGGTATATTTCCAGAATGTACAACATGAAATTTCCAGAATAGATAACCTCCAATTTTTGAAAATTCTTTAACACAATCACTACTGAATTGCAACTATACAGTAATATCAAAGAAGAATATGTTTTAAAAGAATATAAAAACACATACCTTTCTTCTATTGCTCATTGGCAGCTCGGAACCTGGGTGATTTTTTAGTATATGAGCTTTACGTTTTGAACTGGACTTGTAAACCTTTTCACAATACTGGCAATAATAATCTCGAGTCGTTTTCAGGATAGGGAGATTCAATTCAGGAACAGTTTCTGGCCTAATATCAGGATGCCTTTTTGCAAGATGATTTACCAACATACCTCTTCGCTTGAAACCCAAAAGACATGTGTGGCATTTATAAATAAACCGATGATAATCTTGAGGTGAAACCTGAAAGTGTATTTCGATCAAATATTAAATGTGAATGGAAAAAAATTATAATATAATTTCATCACTGAATGCTACTTACTATAAGAGAATATGAAATTATCTGTTAATTACACTTATCTAAATTCAAATTATCACAATTTTTGCTAAACAATTCACTTTAACTATAATCTAATGTTCAAATTTCAAAATGAAATAAGTTAACAATTACAATACTGCTTTATTGTTTCTAATAATCTGATAAAAAAATCAAAACAAACAGTACAGAGAAGAAGTCCTGTTTTTATATTTTATTTGTTGCTTCTTACTGACCTTTCTATTGAAAAATTACAACAGCAAATTAAAAAAAAAAAAAAAAAAGAAAGGAAATATAGTCTAATCACCAATTTTTTAGAAAAGTAGCCAAGTTGGATGGATCCAAAAAGAGTGGCATCACAGGAGAGGAAATAGTATATTAGGATGAATTTTAATTGTGGGAGGGGGGCGTTTTTATTATTCAATTTTTAGATGATATGACATTAAAACAAAAACCAATGAAAAAAATTCCACACTAATGATTGTACTGTTTTAATTCTAAAGCAGATTTCAGCATATCTATCTGATTAGCACCCTTAATACTTAATCGATTTGTCCGCTTCTGTTACAAAACTGGATGTTTACCATTTCAAACAATCTGTGGTCAAACTCTTATATTATTATTTTTTTAAGAACATACTAATTGAAAAATTAAATTCTATTTTTATTGTATTACGAATGTGAAATGTAAGACCATATCCAAATTATGAATGTCCTATTTTTAAATCATAATAAGCACCATACATTAATTTTCATAACTAATATTTTAACTAAGAACTGAGAAATAATAAGGAATAGAATCATGTCAACCCTCATAATTCTCATTTCAAAAAATAAGTTAAAATCAGTAATTTTCAATAACTTGCTTTTTTAAGTTGCAATAAGTTAAAAACAATTTTTTTAAATAAATTATATATTATTTTAATTTATTAAATACACACACTAGCTATTAATAAAAAATTTAACTATTCTTTGAATTAATTATTTAAAGAATGTTAACATTTTTTAACTTAAACATTTAAATGGAACTATAAAAGAATCAAGCATTTTAATGAAAACATATATATATTCATTATAATTCAGATTCTTATTAACATTAAAGAAATTTTTTAATTGTAAATTGTGTTTTTACACACTTCATTAGGAGCTAGCACTTCTGAGAATACACAGAAATTTAACTATCTATTACAATTGGAATTAAATTCTGAACAATAGAGGTTGACAGGTATAAAATGATACTAAAGTGAGAGTAACTAAATGTACTTCTCATTAAAAGAACATTTGTTAACAAGATAGCAGTTGAAATCATATGCTAAATCATTAAAATGTTGGTAACATGCTAATTTTGTCCATTCTACTGCTGTATATAACATTATGGTTTTTAGTTAAAATTTTTACTATTGTTTATTATGGTTGGTGACACATATAATCTCCTTAATTAAAAATACTAAAGAATATTTAAAATTACCTTAGGAACAAATTTTTTTGATCCAGACGATTTGGAATTTTTGGCATTCACTTTAGCCTCTCTATCTGGAGCATGCATACGTTTTGTATGCTCTTTTAATTTATCCTTTCTCTTAAACTGTTTACCACAATGTGCACACAAGAACTCTCGATGGTCTGAATGTCTTAACATGTGCAATTTCAATTTATCTGGACGTGGAAAGACTTTGTCACACTTCTCACATGGATAACGTCGATTAGAATGAAATGCACGAATATGCTTCCTTATCTGGTTGTATTCATCAAACACCTAAATATGATAATAGAGAAAAGAATCTTTTTACCCATATTTTATTTAAAAAGTAAAGCATCAAAATTAATACAAATAAAATTGAAAGAAAAATTATTAAAAGATTCTGTACTTAAGTATCACATCTGATTAAAACATTTGTTAGAACTGAAGTAATTTTGATTCAATATGTATAGTTAAAATCTGATAGGATTCCTAAATGTACATATACATACAATAGTTAATTTTATTAATCTCAAAAATTATAAAAATTTTAATTTAAAAAAAAATAAAATTTTATGTTGAAATAGAAAATAGTTAATGTTAATTTTCTAAAAAATAACATTAAATATCAAATTCAATAAAAAAAAAAAAAAAAAAAAAAAAAAACTACTAACCTTATTACAATTAGGACAACTATAAACCCCATTTACACAATGAACATGAACATGCTCCTTTAAAGCAACAATTTGATCAAATTCCATTTTGCAAATGGGACATTCATAAAATTTTCGCTCATCACTGAAAAATAAATTTGACTAATTTGAAATATATGATTTTAAGAAGCAAACTATATAAAAAAATAAACCAAATTAGGATGCAATTTTATGAGTAGAACATATGAAATTAAATACAAACCTATGAACTTTTATATGGCACGCTAAAGCTGAATTGTTTAAAAATCGTTTATAACAAATGTCACATTGTAAAGGCTTAGAATCTTCACTTCCATGCACTAAATAGTGTTTTATTAAACGTTCATCTGAAGCAAAAGACTTATAACATAAATTACACTTGTAGGGCTTCAAGGGATTGATGATACCCTTATAACAGCGTTGTTTTGATACTTTTCCATGAACACTTGCATGCTCAATCAAGTCCTTTCTACTTAAAAATTCCTAAAAAGTAAATATGAAATTACCAAACAAATAATAATCTTTATATAGATATAAAACATCAAGAAATTGAATTTTACATTTTCTGAAGGCTTAAAAACACAGGTTACATTCAAATGATGTAAAGGAAAAATAATTTTACATAATAATAAAATATTGATTATAAATTATTTACATATATATCTAGAAAAACAATCTTATAATTAAATTGATAAAATAAAAAATAAATAATTAACACTAAATCAATTATGCCATTCTTTATTATTTTTTGTAAAAAACAAAAATGATTTAGAAATTAATGTTAAAGTAATATTTAACCCAAATGATAATCCCCATAAAATAAAAAAATTCAATCAATTTACCTGAGTGCATTCTGGACATTTATGTATTTCTTCACTGCCCAGTTTACTTTCATTACTGGCTTCAAAACCTTCTTCAACAACAGTACTTTCTAAATATTGATGTTCTTCACTATATTCAACGTTTTCAGCTGCATGAGTTAAAGTATGGAGATTAAGCACTCTGGAGTTATCAAATGTCAGGCCACAATGGATGCATACCCATTCAGCACCTTGTTTCTTTTTAAATAATGTTTTCACAGGTTTCACCAATTGCTTTTTCTCATTGTCATGCTTATGCCTTCGTACATGCCTAAAAATAATTAATCCGGTAATTATTAAAACATTTTACACATAATAGATTTTATATATAAATTATGCTAAAGAAAATTTATAACTAATATTTTCAATTATATCCAAAATTATTTTGTAACTTTTTATCTGTAAAAAAAAAAAAAAAAAAAAAATTATTTATTGAGTGTAAAAATAAGATCTATTACTTTCTCTATATTTTTTTAAGAAATAATAAAATAACATTTTAGAGGATAAAATAAAAGATTGTACTACAAAAAATTGAGAGTATAAAATAATAAAAATATCAACTTCTAAAATATCTTCAATGGCAAAATAATAATACAAACCTATTGCGATTGTAAACATGACTAAATTTTATATCACAAATTGGACATTTGAATTTCTTTTCTCCAGTATGCATAATTAAATGCCTTTGTAAACTGTAGTTACGTTGAAAAGTCTTGCAGCAAATATCACACTTATAATCTTCTTGTTTATTGGGTATCTAAAAATAACATATTTGTATAGTTTTTACACAACAAAAATTTAATAAGAAAATATTAAATTATAAGTTTGCTAAATTAAATTGCTGCAATCAAATGCATCTCTTTTCTTATTCACATAATTTTTCATGATTATTTTATGTCAACAGAAAAATAATTACTACAAAGATAAAAACAAACAGAATTATAAGAGAAAATAAACACAAATCGATAAAACTATAGTGAAGGAAGAGGTTCCCAATATCAAATAAGATGACAAATTTCCTCAAAAAGAAGCTAGACAACCTAATTGAAATCTTGATTCTTGTTATGTTAATGCACTGCTGGTAAAATTTTTAAAACAGATGAGTTACACATCTATTTCCATATTTTATTTTATTCTAAATTCTGATATTTGTAATAAATTGAGAGTTTTAATATTTTCCTCTCTTGCAAAACTTTCCATTTTAATACTTGACAGCTATATTAATTATTATGAAGTGCAGAATCAATATTTAAATTTAAGCTCTTCTTAGAGAATCTTTCAAGCTGCATTTTTACAGCAATATAAACATTTTTTAGTTACTTTCAAATTTCACTCACATTTTTTAAAGGAGTGAATTTGATAGCACATTTCAAGGACACTGTTTCTGTTTATAAGAAATTTCAGGATTAAACCCAAAAATATTATTATATATAAAATAATTCCCAATTTCCATTATTATAAATACAAAAAAAAATTTATACGAATAACTTAGAAATATGAATACTACAAAGCATGATTTAATGTGACAGTATTCTTACAAGGCCATTTTGAAGTCATGCAACAATTTCAGATAAATTTAAAAAATTGAAAACACTGTTATTAATTAGTCAGTTAAGCGATATAGATATAATCATAGAATATTTTTTTTGAATAACATAAAAAGAATTTAGCAAATTTAATCTTCCAATTGCAATATAAGTTTTTGATCAATTAAAAATAATCTCAAATTAAAGTAAAAATATTGTACCACCTTAATTAAAAGAAAAGGAAGAATATTTCAAGTTTTTATATATTGTATTATTCATAATTAATAGTTAAATGTGCAAAAAGAAATAAATTGCACATTTTCATAAGTAGAAGCCTGGTGAAATTGCCATTGCAAATTGTACAAGTTATAGTTTAGCTACCTTGTAAATATTTACTGTGTTTAGCAATTGTAATTCTTTGGAGTACAAATCACAGAGCCAAAGTAAGAAGTCAGGTAGTTGTAATTGTTTTTAAACAGTTACAAGCAATAAGCATGTGATTCACCAAAGCTATTAAATGGCAAAGCAAAAAAAAAAAAAAAAAAAAAATTTTAACACTATTTAACTATTATTCCAGAATGTTTTAAAATCTATATTTTTCTGGGGTTAATTTATATTGTTTCAGTTAATTTTTGCTAAACTGGATTTTTCTCACCTCCAAAATGCTTAACACACTACTGATTCTAATTCTATATTAATGCATTAATCAATGTAATCCCTGCAGATAACTTTAAAAATTATCATGAAAACAGAATTTAATTTATCAATAACAATTACATCAGAAAAATTTGCAATTACCATTTAGAGACTTTAAGAATAGGATTAGTCATGTAATTAAATAAAAAAAAATTAAAATTTATAAAGCAAGTGAAAAAAAGAAGAACAAAATTAAATAATGAAAATCATAACCTAGCGATGGAAAGAATTCTCTAGTTTCTTAACATAATTTATCAAGAATAAAATCTTTAAAACGATCAATATATATATATATAAGACTATTGTCGCTTAAAGCTCCCCATAAAAATTCCAGTATCTACGTCTTTTCGTTTCTTCTCTCTCTCTCTCTCTCCCAAAACTGTTCATAAAGTTTTAAAAAATTTTTACATTTTTTAAGCAAAACTATTAATTCATAACTTTTCTTCAGTGAGTTGCTTTCAGGTTCTGCTAATAATTATAATTGATCATATATTGATTTTAGAATAAAAGTATTTAAAAACATTTTATTTTTTAGTTACTGGATTTAAAAAAATCTATTAAACCAGTTAGAAAATATTATCCAGTAAATGTTTCCTCTATTAACTCAACTTGTGAATCCCTCAAAATAAACAAACAAAAATCCAATAACCTTATATTTCTTTGGCTGCTTTCCTCTTGCTTTTCGTAGGGAATTCTCCCCATCTATAGCATTTTCCACAACAGTCTGCATTAATAAAAAATAATTTCAATGTTCTAAAGAAACTATTTTTACAGCTTGTATTTTTAAATCGGTTTACCATTGATAAATAAACTGATAGATAATAAATTATAATGAAAATTATTATGTAATAAAATTTTACAACCGCTTTCTACAATATAATATCAAAACTAAAATAATCATTACTCATCAGCTGCACGCTATATTACACATAGTTAATTTTTATACTAATAAGGTCAATTATATTTAAAATACTATTATAAATAAATTT
The DNA here is from genome assembly GCA_021605095.1 of Caerostris extrusa. Taxonomy (NCBI): domain Eukaryota; kingdom Metazoa; phylum Arthropoda; class Arachnida; order Araneae; family Araneidae; genus Caerostris; species Caerostris extrusa. The sequence goes on along the minus strand of BPLR01002688.1, from coordinate 15,178 downwards.
GCCTATTTGCATTAAAAATAAAATTAGTAATGGAATCACCCCCCACCCTAAAAAAAAAAAAATTTTTGTAAATAATTTTAAAAATCAAATTGACTTTGTTTTAAATTTAAAAAAAAAAAAAAATATTATCTATTAAAGAAATCTATAGAAATGTCACTTTAAAAATAAACAAAACTCACACTTGAGCGATAAATTAAGAATTATAATTAATTAAAATAAATATTTTTAATTTGTTATAATTCTTCCAAATTACTGCATATGAAAATATTAAAATGAGATATTTGGTTATTCGGAAAGTAATTTCTTTCTTTCTTAACAGAGGACTTAATTGTATTTTTTTACTTTTTAAACTAAAACCACATTATCATTATATATTTTGATAGCTGGTATAGCAAGGCGTGTTTGAGAAAAAGTTTGTTTCATCAAATATGAAAAGTCAAAAAGTAGCATTTTTGGCATATTCCCTTCTTTTATTATTGAAAAGGGAAAAAAAGTTACTGTAAAGTTAAGTAAAACTGTTCAAGCAAAAAAAAAAATATTACTCAATGTATATGGAGAAGATGTATTAACAGAACACACCAAAATTGGTTGGCAAAATTTCATTTCAGCAATTCTGATGTTGCAATGGAAGCCAAAATAAAGGAATTGATTAATGCCCTCCCCAAAAACAACTTTAGATAATCGAAAGATTAAATTTATCGAATTCAACTGTTCATGATCACATGAAAAGAATTGGTTTAATTTCAAAATTCGACATAAGGATTCAACATGTTCTTGCAGAGAGAAATTTGCTTTGTTGCATTGGCATCTGTCATTTGCAAATGACAAGAAAATCATTCATTTTGGAAGAGAATCCTCTCTGGGGACAAGAAATGGGTTATTTACAATAATGTTCAACACAAGAGAACGTGGAGTAAAAGATTAATTGGCTCAAAGCATTTTGAAAACCACGATCATGAAAAAAAAAAAAAAAAAAAATGTTGATGCTGCCTGTTTGATAGGATTTCAAAGGAATCAGGTTTCTTTAAAGCTACTACCAGAAAATACCCTATTAATTTTTAACTGTACTGTCATCAAATGGGCAACCTGAATGATTCATTCCAACAGAAAATGCCAGAATTGTCGATCAATAGAAAAGGTTCAGTGTTCCACCAAGAAGATGTGACACCTTATGTAAATTTGGTAACTCACCAAAAGCTTTTACGACTTGGATGGAATGTCCTAATACACCCACCATATTCTTTAGATCTGGCACCTTTGAAATGTTACTTGTTAAAGTCTCGACGAAATTTCATAGCAAAACATTTCTTTCAAACAAAGATGTCAAAAATTATTTGGATCAATTTTTTTGCGAGCAAAAGATCAGAAATTTTATAATAAGGAGTCATACTATTAGCAGAAAGATGACAAAAGGTATATCAAAATAGAGAAAATATAATTTAATAAAATATTTATAAACGATAAAAAAATGTCTCCTTTTCACAACCAAAAAAAAAAAAATTACTTTCTGAACAATCTGATAAAATGTGATTAGTAAAGATAACAAAAGTATTTAAGAAAAACATATACAAAAGATAACATAATAATAAACAAACTTCTTATTACCAAAATTTTTAAGTAATTGATAAAATAAATTTTAAAAGTTTTGATATGAATAAAATTAATTTAAAAATGCTAATATAGTTGATTGAAGAAAAGTTATGTTAAAAAAACTTAATGTTCCAAGAACTAACAAACTATTATATAGATATAAAAAAGAAGATATTTATTTTATAATTATTTTAAAGAAATAAGATTGTTCAATTTAACTGAAATATTTACTCCTTTAAAACGTGTCACATGTGATTTTTTGGCGAATCTTGCTCTAGCTCTTGCTTTATTTCGGGTACGAGAAACACCAGTCACATTATTTTCTTCATCATGTTGATTCAAATGTTTTTGTAGATCAACAGAGGTTAAAAACCGTTGATTGCATTCAAAACAAGGCCAAGCATTTTCTTGTTCTTCTAAAGCTGTAACAAAAATTTTTTTAACAAGAATGTATAATAAGCTTCAATGTACAATATTACAATTCTAAAAATTAATAATATTCAAAAATTTTCACATCACAAGTGAAAAAAAAATGTTTGCATAAGTATTTTCTAACCTTTTTTCTCTTCTTCATTAGGTTCAAGAACTGGAAGACCCCACTTTTCAGCATAAGCTGTTGAATACCATACTCTCAACTCTGTTTTAGGATTGATTACACGAGTTGTATTGAAAAACAGAGATTGACCTTGCTGAACAAGAACAAGATTTTGTTCTTTATGAGAATGAGCTGGTCTAACAAAACGCATCCAATTACTTGCAGACTCATCAGAAGTATCTAAGTAGAGTACTATATTTTCTTCATGCTCTAACTAAATCAAGAAGAGGGGGGAAAAAAAAAACCTTAATCATATTATAACTGTAACAAATGATTATAATTTTAATTTAATTAATAATTACTGTGTTTTTACAATTATCATTAATAGTTTTTCAATAAGTTACTTAATATCATTAATCATTAAACTTCTTGCTGTCAATCAAAAAACAAATCCATGAGTTTCTTACCACTAAAATGAAATGATCACTAGGAGGATCCTCTCTTTTAACTAAAACACCTTCAATAGGACCAAACTGAGTTCTCTTTGGTATAGTCTTTTTGGCAAATACGCCATATACTAAAAAAGAGAATACCATAATTAAATTTAAAAAATTATAAGGAATCAAACTAAAAAAAAATGTTAAACTATTATGCATGAAATAAAAACAATTAAACATAAAATACATTAAAATTCATGCTACTCTAACGCTGTGAAACAGTGTTAAAAAACAGGTGCTGAAAGTTGTGTTCCTTTTTAACGCCATATAGCGTCAAGATCGAGTACCACAACAAAAAGCAATAGTTAATTCTTCATTTTGTCAAATGGAGTTAACTGCTACTTCTCAAATGTAGTTAAGCCTACTCAGTATTAATTAATTTGTGTATCTATTTTATAATTTTACAGAAAGGAATACATTTTAAGTTCTCATAAAAAAATTAAAGTTTTAATATTTTTTAATTTTAAATTAATTAAGATACAGTGTCTAAAAATGTTTTCCTTAATTATAATAGAATTTATGACATAACCACTGAACTCCCAAATTAATAGATCTAATAATATGCCCTACCAGGCTAAGAAACATTTATCTAATTTCTTTATAGAATTCACTATTATTCATATTATAATTTTGTAGTATATTCAAATTTTCAACGTAGAGGTAATATATCATAATTTTGTATTTTATTCGAAACAAAATAATTTTTATCAGTTCAAAAAATAAATGAACAAATTAATCTATATCAATCATTAAATAAATGAATAATATAAATTAAAACTATAATGTGGAATTTTATAGTCATTCAACAAAATTTGTTGCAAAATAATAAAAATTATCATTAAGCTTTCTCGTATAAACTCTTGAGGATTATATATATATATATATATATATATAATCCCACAAAAATTAACTGTTATTGAAGATTTGTTAAATAGAATCACATTTGAAATTTACCTGTTTCCCCCGTTTCATTATTTACAGAAATTTTATTCACATAGAGGTATTGTGCTGGTAAACTAGCCCACGCTCTACTGAGAACTGGTTTGTCAAAAATCAATTGAACTCTATGTCTCGAACATTCTCTATCAAAAAAAGCTCCACAATCTTCACACCCTAATAAAGAAAAAAAAAAATGTATTAAAAAAACATTACTCTTGCTAATAAAATTCCTGAATTGAATTAAATATTCTTATACTGAAACAATTCACAAAATATTACATTAGATTATAAATAGCAATACCATAAATTATCTGTCAACCATGAAATTAAATGTTTAAAACTAAAAAAAGAGTAATCGATCGATTTATTTGAAAATTACATATTGTAAAAACTCTAAGCTAAATTTATTATTATTTTTCTGATTTTAACAGTTTAAAAAAAAGGTATTTATCATAAAACTTCAGAAAATAAATTTTTAATGCAACATGATGAGTAATTCATCATTTTAAATATAAAATTTATATTATTAATGGGAAAAAAATTTTTTGTAATAAATACATGCAGTTTCAATGAAGATAATTGTTTCAGAATCTATTAGATAAAATTTCAGTATACATGTATATTTCTAGATGTATTTAAAATTCACTTGCATTATTTTAGTGTTTCAAATGTTGAGTACCTTTATTATTAACACCATCAAGTGAGTATATTTTTATTTTTTAAAAAATGAATTCAAGAGTGGTAGAAATTGCAGTAAAAAGTAGATACATACAGAAACGATTTGTTCTCAGATCCCGCCTAGGCCTAGACTGTATGACATCAGCGGAACTTGTTAGCGATGTTTGAGAAAGTGAATAATTAGCTGAATTTTCAGAAATTCCAAGAGGGCTTCGTGTTGAATCAGGATGAGTAGCACTGCTTACAGTAGCACAACTTTGGAGTTCATCTACTAAGAAGCATACAGACATGTATTAATATGATGCAACACTTAAAAATTTATAAGAAAAATATACAATGTATTATTAAACAAAAATTGTTTTTCTAATTTAATAGTAATTACATTTTTTAAAAACATTTTTAATTTAGTAATAATTTACAAACAGAATAATAATAATAAAAAAAATTATATTAAAAAAATCCCTTTTTAAAATAAGAAATTATATAGAAATCAAGTACAGGGAAATCAAACAGTGGGTTGGGGAAAAATAATAATTTAAATGCACAATTAGTTTGAATCTTATTTTTCAAATGCACTGAGACAAACAAGTTTAGAAAAATTAACATGCAACAAAACAATTCAAGACAATGTTTATTTTTTTTTTCACAACTAATACTTCCATAATTAAATTAACATTTTTTGGATACAATATATTTTATACTAGCACCAATTTTATAAAATGTATGACTAATTAAAAAATAATTTTTTTTAACTCACACTGATTATTAGAAAAGTTATGATTTGATGCACTCAGAGCTTCATTAGCTTCAAGATTAGAATTATTATTTAACATAGATGTTACTTCATTAGTATTATTACCATCACAAGAGTTCACATCAGACATAACATAATCACCTGTAAGGAATGAATGAAAATTGTAAAAAGCACATGAATTAAGGGTAAAAATAATATTGCAGTTTTCAAGAATAGATTAGAAAACTTAAAAAAACCTCCTCCCTCTGTTCTAATCAATCCCAGTAAGTTGATCAGATTTCATTTAATATTAATGATTTTTTTTTTCGTCCTTTAACTTCATTAATATTTACACATTAATAATTTAAAGTACATATTAATAATGTTTGAGGTAGAACTTCAGCTTCAGAAATTCTTTCGGGATGTAATTTTTTTAAAAATCTAATCACCATCCCTTCACGAGGATGATAAAATTTTCTGCAATTTACAATCAAAAACAGTAAAATGTTCAACTTTCCTTAAACAGAAATAAGTGTTCTTGGTGTGGATTTTTTTTTTTATGTTTATCTAATTCAAAATATTCTTTTATTCTTTACACAAAATCGGCATAAGTTTACCTTATCTAATTTTTTGTTATTTTCAACTTTTCAAAATGTTCAATTACACATAATTTTTTTTAGTCAACTTTTACTTTAAAAATTTAGATACTTTTTTATAAAATATAAATATATTCTATATAGTTTATATATTATATATTCTGTTGAAGACAAAAAATGTAACATACACAGATTTTTTAAACGATAAATATACCTTCTTTTTCAAATTGAACATATTTTATATAAATACTCAAATTAGAAGCACTTTTACAATTGAAAATAATAATAAATAAAAATAAAACAAATAGTAAGTAAATAAAGTCCTCATTCTATCAGTCAAGGAGTAAAAAAATGTTTCAAATGACTCATGGCTAAGAAATAAGGTGTATCAAATTCTATCAAGAATCCTATAAAAAACTTGAATGAAGTAAAAACTCTAAAATCCCATTTTATTATGCCTAGATTTAGTCAGTCCAGGATATTTAAGAATGTTATTCAAATATTGTACTTAAAAACCAGTTACTCATATAAATTATAAATGACAGAGGCAGTTGATTCAATATACATTTTTTTTTTTTAAACAGAAAAGGTATATATAAAATAAAAAAATATATTAGTTTACACGAGGTTTTACAAAATTACCATCAAATCTAAAATCTTGAAAATGGTCTCAAAGATTTTCTTAGTTCTTATTCTTTGATCATTTATAAATTCTTTTTTTAAGTTAATTTACATAAACTATTAATGAAATTTCTGTTATTTTAGTTATTGCAGTTACTAACAAAATTTAATTTCCTTTTAATTGTGAAAAGTAATACAGGCTAATGTTTTAAAAGCAATCTAATTAAAATAGGGACATTTTAATACATTATAAATAAACACATACATATTAATATAAATGCATATTATAAAATTGTCAATCAAAATAAATTTTCTTAAGCAGTAGGAAAAAGAAAATGTTATTAAAGAAAGACTTTTTAAAAAATTAATTTGCTTAAAAAAAAAAAAAAAAATTTCAGATTGCTATGCTATGTAATCCTCAAATATTTTTGGGATAATCACAACAAAATATAAAATTTAATCATAGCTTAGCAGAACTGCCAAAATATAAATGCATAATGAAAAATATTTTCTTAAAACCACAATGACTAACTATAAAAAAAAAAAAAAAAAAAAAAGATAAAGTCATTCTGATTTATAAGAAATTTCTGTATACATAAATAGCTTTAACAGCAAAACAATTTGTATTAGATTTTTAAAACCAATTAATTAATTAAATAATTTGAATAATAATTTTTTTTTAGAATATTTGTTTTTGAATTATTCTAATTATTATAAAATAACAGATTAAACGAAAGCTTGATATATTAACTAAAATAAACTTCTTAAAATTTCACATAAATAATCACAAAGGCTCATATTATCATATAAAAAAAAAAACAGAAGATATTATGTTAACAATGAGCGCTCTAAACAAGTAAACATTAAAGAAACTATTTAATTATTTTATTTTATTTACATATTTTTTTAATTATTTTTAATAATTATTCAAAAAAATTTGGGGTTTTCTTCAACAAATATAAATTAAATTTCAATGCAAATACATTTTATTATGTTTTTTCAAATATTATAATTTACCTCCTGTGGTTGTATGCAAAACATTATCAGGACTTTCTAAGTGTTCACTATAACCATCTGAACTGTCCACAATACTCTAAAAAGAAAAAGAAGTGAAAAATTTTGCAGTTGCTAAAAAAAAAATCGAAATATTTAATTTAGAAAAAATATTTTTCATATGAAAAATACAAATATAACACAATTAAAGCATATAATAGCATTCAAGCCGAAAATGAATGTTACAGATTTAAACTCTTTTAAGAACGAAAATTATGTTATTTTTTGCAATAACATTTAAAATTAAGAGGAGACTTGAATTGAATCGATTTTAGCTATTTTAATAGCACTGAATAAAAACAGTTGTCGCAAATAAAAGGAAATTTCTTTATATATAAAATACTAGTTCTTAACTCATTAATTTAAAATGAATTAATTTTTGCATTAAGAAAACTTTTAACAGATAAGAAATATTCATTATAAAGTCGTTTTGTATTTTTTTAATAATAAAGTATATTAAATTACTGAAAAATATGATGATACTGTCCTCAAATAATTGTCAATGAACTAAAAGTTTTAAAAAATTATTTTATAACTAAAATACACTTAAAGAGAAAGATTATACACATATATTAACACATTATAAGTATATAATCTTTGTTATTATTTTTAGGAAAAGAAAGTCTTTTTTCTAACCTCATCTCCATGATGTAATTTAGGACCAACAGTTGAATCTACTGTACAATGCATACTATGATCCAATTGATGAGAATGGACAAGATCAACACTAGATGATACATAATTCTGAACTGACTGATGAGATGATGCATGACTTGTCTCAAATTCAACAGTTTCCTGAAAAACATTTTATTCATTAACGGACAACATTAAACCACAAAAATAACTAGTAATTTTAAAAATTACCATTTTCATATACTTACATTTAAACCACTTTCTGGGCTATCTCTTGAGCTCGTTACCAGAGCCACACCTCTATCAATGGCATAGACATTCAGAGGTATACACTGACCAACTGATGTAGAAGGAAGAGAAGAAGCATGATCTTCATAAACAGCAATATTATTTGAATCAATTAAGGAATTTGATGAGACAACATAAGGTGAAGATGTTCTATTGCTGATGCTCTCCATTAACTGTTGATCTCCTAATTCATTCATCAAACTGGCATTTGTAGTGGATTCAAGCACTTCAGCCGCATACTTTTGTGCAAGCATATGCTTGTGATTAACAGGAAATGTGTTCCCACACCAGAGCTAACAGATGTAGTCGAGGTAGAAGGGCTAGATATCATAGATGTCAAATCTTTTTGTGATAACATAGGTGACAATATATTTTGAGATAAATTAGGAATGGATGCATCTGAGGTAAGGAATTGTGCTTGTTCAGGCATTACTACTGCCCTTTGGGAAATATTTTGACTAGACAACAAGGTACGAGGAAGGTTGGAAACATCCAGTGTGAAGGAACCATCTCGAGAGCCAGATATCAAAGCTGCAAGGCTATTTCGATCAAGGATGATGGGGTAGGTGCCCAGGCTAGGGATATTATGATGAATAATAGATACTTGTTGGAGATCAAGGGCTATAGGTTCTAGAGTATCATTAGCTTCTTGCACCTGTGAGTGATGGGAATCAACTGAATCTTCATGCAAGCTCATAACATTTCCAGAAGCAGATGGGGACTCAACACTTGATGGTACTGATTCTGAATGAGCACCATTTTGTAATATCTAAATTAAAAAAAAAAAAAAAAATGCATTATACATTTTATAAGAACATACTCAATAAGTTAAGAGCACTAATTTTATATATAACTCTTCTTTAAGTACAATCTTATTAACAACTTGATTAATTTTAATTATATCTTAAACAACAGAATTCAAAATTATAAAATGAAAAAGAAGTATAGAGAACAAAGAAAAAAAAAAATTTTCTTTTGTGATTATGTTATTGACTATTAAAGATTATTTTTCCATTGCATTAAAAACAAAGTCATGAGGGGTTTTTTTTTTTTTTTTTTTTTTTTTTTTAATGAAAAAAAGGTTTTAAATTTATTTTTCTCTTATAACTAGATTTTTTTTTTTTTTTTTTGCTACAGAAATCACATTGAATATTTCTCATTTTAAAAGTAAATATGCATGCATAAATGCATACTTTTCTATTTATAAGTAAATATGTAAACATGCATTCATAAATAAATATATTGAAAATGCATTTTAACAATGTATTGTGTGATGACAACTATCGTATTTAACACAGGCTGAACTTCAATTTTAACTATTTGCCTCTTTCTAACAAATTTGTCCTAGAATAGAATAAGCATTTTTTTCCAACACTAATAAGTTATATTTGTTTTTTGTTAATACTAGAAAAATTTTACTGAATTACAATTTTAAAAAAATTAAATCATAAAATACATAATATATGTAAAAATCATTAATAAATAAAATAATAAAAGGAAAAAAAAAAAAGATAAATAGGAAAAAATGCAATTGGTAAAATTAAAACAATTATTAGTTAAATATATCTTTTCAGGGGTAATTGTGGCTTCCATTAAAATTATTAAAAATTATGCACAACAAAAAATTTTTAGACTTTTCCCCTATATACACAATTACAGTAAAATAACATGAAAATTGAATGAAAATATTTGGAGAATGGCCTCCTTAATATATTGCAACTTATTACTATACAAAAATCACACAAATATTTGAAACATATTTATTTCAGACAGAGAAGTAAACACCTTTGAAAAATAGATGTATTTCCAGAATGTAAAACAGGAAATCATTAGGAACATGAAATTTTAGGGAATCAGAACACCAGCACCCCTGCTTATTAACATATCAAATTTTGAAAAATAATGCAAGTCCTTAAAATATTAATATCAATTTATGTTGAAAATTTCATTAATAGAATATTAAAATGGATTTTGTCATAATATGGCTTAAAATTGGAAGTATTTGTCCTGTGATTACATGACAGCTTTCCTAATCAATTGAAGCAAAGAAATATATGTACTATTATTCTATATAGTATTCTCCATTTTTCTTGAAATAGAATTATACAAAATGTAAATATTTAGGTATATCATATTTGATATAAAAAATGAGATACATACATTTAATTGTGACACAGGTATTGCCTGGATGGCGATTCTTTTATTGCCACTCATGAAAAAGATTTGCTGTTCATGTGATGCCTCAGCTTCTGATGCATCTTGTTCAAAATTGTTTTGATTGTTGTTGGAGACATGAGTGGCAGAGGAATATGAAGGAACATTCACCTAATTAAATATTAGGCACTCATTCATGATGCATATTGCAGAAAAATAGAATTATATTCGTATAAAAAATACAGCTCTAAAGGAACTTGGTATTTAAAATGCAAAGAATGATATATTTTTGTATAAACTATTTTACAGATAATTTAACTTAAAAAATTGAAAATCTAACTCAATTTAATAATGTAAGATAAAAAAAATGATGCAATTCTTTTTCTTTTTATTTAAAAAATGTATTCACTTTTTTATTTTACAAAGGAGAAATATGTTTTTCATATTAAAGCTTCAACCATTTACTGCACAATTAAAAAAATATGTATAAGATTTTCAATAAATAATTCAACATGTCATGGAACTAACAATTAGTTAATAGACTTTTTCGCAAAAAACAAACAAATAAAAGACAGTTTATTACTTGAAATATTATACTAGAATTTCCAGATAAATTTATTAAGTTGGATTACCAAGAAAAAAAGCACTTCAATGTATGTTACCCAAATCAGATATACATATATATATATTTTACTAGATATAAAACATTGTTAAGAAAACTAAAACTTTTTCATTAAAATTACCTGTGCATATGTTCCTGATGAACTGCAAGGATCAATACTGTATTGAGCATATTGAGCCCCCTCTTTATAACTGTTGACAAAATTTTCTTGAAAAGCAATTCCATTATCTTCATTAACGTAATTTACCTACAAGAAAATATTTAATTCAAATCTAACTTCCTGTTTTCATTGTGTTTTAAAAACAAGACATGTAATAATACTTCTACTAAAACACATAATAGCAAAAATGAAAGAATTAATGCAAAAATTAACTACTGAGAGACATACAATAACTGACATCTACATCACAAAAATTCCTTCACATTTTTTTATTCTCTTTTTAAAATACTATTTTAAAACAGATTATTTTTTTTAAAAACTAATAAAAATAAAATATATGATAGTGAAATTTAGAAATGTAATTAAAATAAATCATTAGTCTGAAATTATTATATATATATATATATAAAATTTATTTTTGACAATAAATCCCAGTGGCCCCTATTCTGAGATTTTACCTATGAAATTAAACATTGTCATGTGTTGCATCCTATTTTTAATTTAATGTATGTTTGTATATATATATATATATATACATACATATATATACATATACAATATATATATATACACTCATGTCCATAAATTAAGGAAAATTCAGAATCACATAGAAATTGAACTCTAAAATAAAAATTTCACCTGTAGAATTATCACACACATCTTGAAGAAGCATATGCAAATTACAGGAAACCACCAGATGGCGTGGATAGTACGTCACAATGACGAGTCTAAGAGAGGGTATATTAGGAATGGTGGCAAAGAAGTAAAATTTTCACAAACACTTTAAAAGCTTTTCAGTGCAATAATCACATAGTTATGGCACAAAGGAAGCATTTGGAGGATTTTTACGTGGTAGAATTATCGGACGACTGGAATGTGGACGTACCAGCTGAAAGTATCCGAGGAACTTGATAAGCCCAGAGTGTCATCTCAGGCTTGACAACGATTCCAAGATGATGGTAATGTGAGTAGATGTTACAGCACAGGTCGGCCCCGAGTTACAACGCCGAATGTGGACCGGTATTTGCAGTTACTACCAAAAAAGAAACAGACGGAGCACAGCATCAGACCTGTCTCGTCAACTCTCTTCAGCTACCGGTACGACAGTTTTCAAGGCAAACCAAACCGTACAGCGCTTAGGGCACATTGGTCTATATGCTCGTGCCAGGCCTGTCAGATGTGTTACACTTACCGCAACTCACTGTCTCGCCTGCGATTAACCTGGAGTAGAGGGAAGCATGCATTGTGGACACCTACAACGGTGGTCTGGTGTGATGTTTTCCGACTACGGTCAGGTATAGTTTGATATACACTGAAGTGACAAAAGTCATAGGATGCCTCTTAATATCGTGTCGACCCTCAACTTTCGCCCGGCGAAGTGCAGCAACTCTGGAAACTGGCATGGACTCAACAAGTCGTTGGAAGTCTTCTGCAGGAATATTGAGCCATGCTGTCTCGATAGACGTCCATTAATTGTGAAAGCTTTGATGGTGCAGGATTTGGGCAAACAGACCTCGATGATGTCCTATAAATGCTCGATGGGATTCATGTCGGGCGATCTAGGTGGCCAGATCATTCGTTGGTTGTCAGAATGTTCTTCTAAACCAATCGCGAACAGTTGGTGACATGGCGTTGTCATCAAAAAATCCACATCGTTGTTTGGGTACATGAAGTCCATGAATGGCTGCAAGTGATCTCAAGTAGCTGAACATAAGCATTTCCAGTCAATGTTCGGTCCAGTCGCACCAGAGGAAGTCCATGCCATGGCAGCCCCTACGTGGAGCCACCACCAGCTTGAACAGTGCCTTGACAGTTTGGGTCCAGCGTGGCCCGTGGGGTCGCCCACACTCGAACCCTACCATCAGCTCTTACCAGCTGAGAAATCGTGACTCATCCGGACCGGGCCACGGTTTTTCCATTCATCTGGGACCAACCGATATGCTCACGTGCCCACGAAAAGTCGCTGCAAGCGATGTCGTTCTTGTCGGTAAAGGCCCTCGAGTCGATCTTCTGCTGGAATACCAGAAAGCCAAATTTCTCCTTACAGTTCTAACAGACAAGTCCTTATGCGTCCCACATTGATTTCTGCGTTTGGGCTTGACGCAGTCATGCTTTGTCTCTGTTAGGGCGATTTCTTTGCGGCGTCGCCGATCTCGGTCGTTAAGTGCAGGCAGTCGACCACTGCGCTGTCCATGGTGGGATGTTATGCCTGAAATGTCATATTCTCGGCACACTCTTGACACAGTGGATCTGGGAATGTTGAATTCCCTAACGTTTCAGAAATAGCATGACCCGCATGCGTCCTAGCTCCAGCTTTCGTTCAAAGTCTGTTAATTCCGTCGATGCGTCATCATCGCGTCAAACCCTCTGCACATGAATAACTTACAGTGCAAATGAAAGCTCTGCGCGAAAGCACTGCTTTGCATTTATACCCTGTTCTGTGATGCTACTACTGCCATCTGAAAATTTGCATATTATTACTATCCCATGACTTTTGTCACTTCAGTGTATATATATATACACACAAACATAGAAAATTGAAAATAGGATGCAACACTGTGACAATGTTTAATTTCAATTTCTGTGGAAAAATCTCGGAAATAATAGAGGCCACTGGAAGTTTATTGTCAAAAAATATTTCACATAAGTTTGCGCAAGTGATTTGGTTGTGATTGAAATGAATTGTTGTGCAAAAGTACGAGAAACCCAGGTTACCATTTGACCACTTATCACTAAGTTAACACCACAAAAAGTCACAAATCCCAACTGTCTCTATTTTGTGATTTTGGCCATTTTATAAATTCAATATAGCAATAAAGTAATAAACTATTTAATAATTATTATAAAGAAAATAAATAAAATCTTCCATATTTACACTATATGTTATAACATTGATTTACAATTTTAACTAATTAAAAAATACATAAAACATGAAAGAATTTATTACCAAATGATATTGATGTAAAAATATTTATAAAAAACACTGTTAAACAAATTAACAGACACAAAAGGTTCGCACTATCTTGTGTATTTCAGCAGATGCATGTTGGTGGTTTGTTCTGATGAAGATGGCCTTGGTGAATTGGATGCCATCTGGGCCAAATGGCACAGACACCATATTTGTTAAATAATTACATGAAAAAATATATTAGTTTCCTCAATAATAATAATTAAATTCACTGGAAAAATGAGAAGAGATAAAACTTCTGTATCATGAATTTTTAATTTAATCATTATTTGCACCAGCAAAATAGGAAAGTATCATGTTTTATTTTTATTTTATTGCTGGTAATTTATACACATAAATTTATTTAAATAAATTAACTACATGTTTTCAATTTCAAAAATTTTTGATATATTTTAAATTTAGTTTCTCTAAATAAATTCTACCGAAATAAGATTCTAGTCAAAATACACACACACATATTATATATATACTTTTTCTTCAGGTTTTCCTTTAAAATTATGCTGCCATTTAAAGTTTAACTATTTCTACTTGTCTATGTGAGACTATGAGATCTTCAAAATGTATTCTTTAAAATGGTAAAATTTGGCAACTTCAAGTCTGTGCTCAGGAGAAAAAAAAAAAAGAACTTTTTCTAATATAGACAAGTCTAAATTTTCATTATTCAAAAAAGTAATCAATATTTTAAAAGAAACCTTAACCCTTTGCTGGACACAAACTTGGTTTCTTTTCAAAATTTACATTTTTAAACTCTAATAAAAAAAAAAGAAGCTCATTACGACCAAAAAAGTGTTTTTTTTTAATTTTGTTGTAGCTGTTATTTATAACAGGGGGTGGTACATATGACGTTTTTACTGATTTATTCAATAAAAAAATGAAATACAGATAATCCCAAATATTATGCATTTTTGTAAAATATTTATTACTAATTATTTCAAAATTAAAAATATTAATTACACATGAAATAAGTGGTAAACCAATAAGATGTAAATTACCAAATGTATTATTTTTAATTATTCTGGTGAAACAACATAAAACAAGGAGTTGCACACAATGGAACATCATGTTCAACATAGCACTTTGTCCGGTTAGTTTGTGGTGCTACAGCAATACG
>BPLR01002687.1:0-25742 GCA_021605095.1 Caerostris extrusa | reverse complement strand
CATTTGATCAGTAACATTAGTGAGTATTAATAGTCTTTTGAAGGAGTTCAGCATTTCATTCTTTGTATATTTTACCCTAAACCAGCGCTTATTGATATTTACACCAGCTGTATGAATCTGCAAAGCTCTGTTCATCCATTGGAATAATATTGACGAAACAGTAATGAACAAAAGCTGCAATTGTTTTTATATTGAAATGTGAGAACGAATACAAATCTACCCTTTACATCATTATTAAATTTATGCTTTTTAGATATAGAAGAAATAAGTATCAAAAAATAAGTAACATATAAAAACAATTTTTTTTTAAAGTCAATTCCTATTTTTTTTCACTATATTGCAGAAAAGTCTTTTACAAATAAAGTTGAAATTTCCTCTTATATCTGGCGCCATCTATTATTAGATATATGCAACCTAAATCTAAAAACAATTAAAATTAATTAAATTTAATTAATGAATTACTACATTATTAGTTTTATGCTTTTTAGATATAAAAAGAAAAATAAAGAACAGCAAATCAAAAACAAGAATATTGTAACAGAACTCAAAGCAAAATGTTATTATCAGTGTAAAAGGAAACTGCTGTTGATAAAATGGTTTAGTTAAATACACGGAACTAGCAACTTGCACAATGAGCAAATTACAATTAAATCGTTAGTTTCCTAAACGGATAATAAACAATAATAAAAAAAAATCAATCAATCTAACTTCCGGTTCATTCATTGACCTTGAACCCTACTTCCCGTTTGAAGAAAGTGATACAAGTTAATATTAAAATCATTATAATTCCATTTCTATTCATCGTTGAGTGTCAAAGATAGTTTGGAAAGAAGAATAAATGGGTTTTAAATTAAAAATATAAAAAATTAAGAAATTTGGACAAAAATCATTTTTAAACAAACTTAAACTAAGCTTTTTAAAAATTAAAACATAGTTACTTTAAGAAATTAAATCATAAAAATCGTTAAAAAGAAATTTATAAAGTACTTTAATATAAATAGTACGGAAATATTTTAGAGGGGTTAACATTTGAGACATTTTTTTTATAAGAAAGCTCTCCTTAAATTTCATGATCGTTATCCACTTATTTCTTAATGAACACTATTTAAGCCAAACAAACACATGCCATATTTTCTTATATTTATTATTTTAATGCAATTACAATAAAAATTTTATGAATGTTTAACTCAATTTATTTCAATATAAATGGTGATGCTACATTCGGATAAGCACAATTTAAAAGATATGAAAAGAAAATTTATTATGTATCTCAATATAAATAATAGACATTTTTGAGGAGGTTAACAATGGGAACCTTTTATTCATAAAGAAATCTCACTGAATTTCACAATCATTATTCACATTTTTCTTAATGAATGTTGTTTAATTCAGACAAATACACAGCATATTTGTTTATATTTATTACTTCATATAATTACAAAATAAATTTTATGTATATCTCACTGTATTTATTTCAAGAGAAATTGTGATGTTACATTGGGATAAAAACAATTTAAAAGTTAATAAAAAGAAATTTATAACGTACATTAATATAAATAATAAGTAAGTAATTTTGATTAGGTTAGTGTTGGAGACCTTTTATTCATAAGGAAGCTCGCATTGAATTTCCCAATCGTTATATACATATTTCTTAATGAACACTATTTAAGACAGGCAAACGCATGTCATAATTGTTTATATGCATTGTTTTAATTCAATTACCAAATAAATTTTATGACTGTCTTATTATAATTATTTCAAGAAAAATGATATTACTACATTCCGGTAAATAATAAAAAAATTTAAATATATTTAAATTACATTTAAATTATATTATAATATTATTATATTATAATATAATATTACTGTTATATTATAATTATATTAAAATATATTTAAATAAATTTAAAAGATAAGAGAATGTTGAGATGCATTAAATTTAATAAAAATTAAATATTTCGTATATCAGTTATTATGTAACTTACGAAAGTCCGAAATTGCGTAAAAAATTATTATAAAATTGATTCATTAATAAAATATTGATATCTTATTAAAAATATATATTATTTAAAAATTTCTTATTTTCTAGTGTGTTTTAAATTGCAAAAAATATTCAACGAAATAATTTTTTTCTCTACATTATTGTAGAAAATTTCCTTCCCGTTTTAAATATTATTTATGATGTTAAAAATGAAAAGAACTTAAGATTTTCTAAAAAAAAAAAGTAGTTTGCATTCAAAATAATTGTGAAATATTTTAAAGGGAGGATCATTTTGGAAGAAAACAATTATGAAGTACTAAAAACAATTTTATTTTTTTATATATTCTTTTTTTTTTTTGTTCTTTGGTTTCAAGTCTACGAAACTTATGTATATTTATATATGCAAATTTGTATCGTGACTAGTGTAAATTCGACTTAAACTACCGCGTAACATCAGAGTACTAATATAACATGCATTATGCAGCGTATTGTTTGATGTACTTGTTTGCAAAAGAAGTTATATTTTCAAGATGTCTAGCTTGTGTTTTGTCTCGAAATGCGTCTGTGAAGTGCCTGATCTATGTTGCCGGATTCACTTTAATGGGTTTTTTAAAAGCAAAGACATATTTGTCAAAAAGGTTTTAAAAGGACAGAATGAATTTTGTGTTTTTCTCAGAATTATTCTCGGTTATGCAGTCGAAAAAAATATGATTTTTTTAAACAATATAATGCTGACTTTTATTTATGATGCTTATGAAAAAGCTTCAAGTAATTGTAAGCTCACTAGAATGCATATTTAAATAAATAAGCACCCGCAACTAACGCCTCGCATATTTATATCTTGATGATCAATTCAGCAGACTATTATTTACTGACGGTAGAATCTCAGAGGCTGAAATAGAATTATTTTTACATAAAAATCACATTGATGCTACCGTTACTAGAAGCCAACCATGGAATTTACTGCTGCTTGTTTCACGGAAACCTTTTTGGTGGATTATTTCTGTTTGGTGACATTTATGTGAAGAAATAAGAAGAAGAAATATCGTTTTAAAACTATATTTGTGTGGGAAAACTGTAAATAAATAGTGTAACTGCATTTATTTTTATATCTAGGCTTATATTTCTCTGAAATACCACAGTACCTGATCACTGGCTTAAGCTTGGACGACTGAGACCATGGCTATGACTACACGAAATGATTAATGCATTTTTTGTGTTTTTTTTACTTTTTTAAAACAAAACATACAAAAATTAACTATATATTTATTTATTTTTAAATCTAGTGATATCTCCTACTATAAATTAATGTAACGCTATTAATGAGAACAAAATTTTTTTCAGAACATCATATAGCCAATATGAGTATTAAGACATAATTCATTTAATAATAGCAATATAATATGAATTATAAAATACAATAATGAAATTTTATGTATTAAACTAATAAGATTCCAAAAGTATACTAAATTTTGTAGAATACCATAATAAAATAAAATAAAATTCATTCGTATATTTTAATCAATAAATAAAGCAATATTATCATGAAATATTTTAATTCTCATAAAACAGAATATTATCTCGAAAAAATGCTTTTCATATTGATTTCATTTTGAAAACACCTTAATAAGAAACGCAAACATCCTGAAAAAGTTGAACATAACCGAAAATTTTTTATACACAGCAGTAGTGGGTTTAAAATAGCCATCTTGAAATTCACCAAGAAGTTTCAGATATTTTTAAACTCGGATGTCTTTAGAATTGAAATTTCTTTCATTCGAACGAAACAAACAGCATCAAAAAACTTGAAACCTTCACTTATTCCTGACGACTTCCAAGAGATATATTTTAAAAATACTTCAGCAAACAGGTTCATGCATTCAAAAGTAAATTCCTCCTGTTTGGAGTTCAGAAATTGTTTGCAAAAGAAGTTATATTTTCAGGATTGCTAGCTTGTGTTTTGTTTCGAAATGTGCCTGTGAAGTACATGATTCATGTTACTGGATTCACTTTAATGTGTTTTTAAAGCAAAACATGTTTTGTCAAAAAGGTTTTAAACGGACAGAAGGAATTTTTTGTGTTTTGTTAGAATTATTATGTTATTCCCATTTATGCAGTCACACACAAAAAATATAATGCGGTTGTTTATTTAGGATGTATTGGATAATAACATGACAAATAAAACAAAAAAAAAAATGTTATGTACTGTAGAACAGATTTTTAAAATTTCCATCTTTTATATAATATCAAGTATTTTTAAAATATTACTTAATGGTTGATTATTTTTTATATGCATCATTATGTATGTTAATGTTTTTGAAATAACCATATTACAAATTGTAGTTATTAAAAATTACGGTAAATTAAATTATTTTGACAATATAATAATAAGTAATAATTTAACAATAGGATAACGTAATTAAATAATACAGTATTTAATTATTTTATTTGGCCATGACTATTGAAAATGATCATTGCATTTTTTTTAGTTTTACTTTTTTAAAAATAATTTTACTTTTTTTTTTTCAACAAAACGTACACAGATAAACTATATTTTTTTATTTGTAAATCTAGTGATATCTTCTAACATTCATTATTTTAACGCTATTAATGAGAACAAAAAAAAAATTGTCTAAGTACTACAATATTATTTTCAGAATATTATATTACCATCATGCGTAATAAAAGATAATTCACTTAATAATATGCAAAATAATACGAATTATAAAATGCAATACTAAAATCTTATTTAGTAAAATAATAAAATTCTAAAATGTAATAAATTCTGTAGAATACCATAATAAAATACAGTAGTATGTTTCTTTCAAGAAACAAACCAATATTATCATGGAACATTTTAATTCTAATAGAAAGCAAAATATTGTCTCAAAAATACTTTCCATATTTATTTCATTTTTTAGATGAAACTACCTTAATAAGAAAAGTAAACATCCTGAAAAGTTGAACATAACAGAAATATTTCTTACACACAGCAGTAGTGGGTTTAAAATAGACATCTTGGAATTCACCGAGAAGTCTCAGATATTTTTAAACTCTTGGGATTTCTTTAGAATTGAAATTTATTTCATCCAAACGAAACAAATAGTATCAAAAAACTCGAAACCCTCGCTTATTCCTGACGACTTCAAAGAGATATATTTTAAAAATACTTCCACAAACAGACTCCTACATTCAAAAGTAAATTCCTCCCGTTTGGAGTTTAGAAATTGTTTGTGGAACTGGTTTGCAAAAAAGAAGTTATATTTTCAAGATGTCTAGGTTGTGTTTTGTCTCGAAATGCGCCTGTGAAGTACACGATCCATGTTACCGGTTTCACTTTAATGTTTTTTTTTTGAAGCAAAGACATATTTGTCAAAAGGTTTTAAAAGGACGGAAGGAATTTTTGTGTTTTTGTTAGAATTATTAAGTTATTCTTGTTTATGCAGTCAAAGAAAAATATAATGTTGTTGTTTATTTAAGATGTATTGGATAATAACATGAAAAATAAAACAAAAAAAAAATGTTATATAAAATAGAACAGGTTTTTAAAATATCCAACTTTTATATAATATCATATATTTTTAAAATGTCATTTAATGGTGGATTATTTTTATATGCATCATTATGTATGTTAATGTTTTTGATTTTACCATACGTAAAAATAGTAGTTATTAAAAATTATGTAACTTATTTTGACAATATAATAAGTAATAATTTAACAATAGGGTAATGTAATTGAATAATATAGTATTTAATTATTTTTTTTCCTTGCCTTTCAAAATGAATAATGCATTTTTTTTTTTTTAGTTTTATTTTTGAACACTCTTATTTCTTTCAACAAAAAGTACAAAAATAAACAATGTTTTTTTTTTTTTTGTTTGTAAAACAATTGTTATTTTCTAATATATTTTAACGCATATTTATGAGAACAAAAAAATGTGTTTGCCATACTTCAGTATTTGTTTCAGAACATCATATTATCATTAATAAGAGATAATCCATTTAATAATATGCATGATAATACCAATTATAAAATATAATAATGAAATTTTATATAATAAATTAATAAAATTTCAAAAATATAACAAAATATTTTGAAGAATGTCATAATAAAATAAATAGAATTAGTATGTTTCTTTCGATAAATAAAAGCAATATTATCATGGAATATTTTAATTCTCATAAAATGCAGAATATTGTCTCGAAAAAATGCTTTCTATATTGATTTAATTCTGAAACTACCTTAATAAGAAAAAGCAAACATACTGAAAAGTTGAACACAACCGAAAAATTTCTTACACACAGCACTACTGGATTTAAAATAGCCTTCTTGAAATTCACCAAGAAGTTTCAGATGTTTCTAAACTCGGATGTCTTTAGAATTGAAATTTCTTTCATTCGAACGAAACAAACAGCATCAAAAAACTCGAAACCTTCACTTATTCCTGAAGACTTCCAAAGAGATATATTTTTAAAAATACTTCAGCAAACGGACTCCTACATTCAAAAGTAAATTCCTCCTGTTTGGAGTTTAGGAATTGTTTGTTGTACTGGTTTGCAAAAAGAAGTTATATTTTCAAGATGTCTAGCTTGTGTTTTTGTCTCAAAATGCGTCTGTGTAGTACATGATCCATGGTGCCGCATTCATTGTAATGCATTTTTTAAAGCAAAGATATATTTGTCAAAAGGTTTTAAAAGGACAGAATTTTTGTGTTTTTTGTTTGAATTATTAAAGTGTTCCTAGTGTGCAGTCGAAAAATTAACTCTAATGCATATATAATGCTTTTATTTAGAAAGTATTTTTCTGTTGTCTATTTTCATTTATGTGTTATTTATGTTTTCAACAAGATAAAAGTTAAGTGATAAAGATTGAAATTTAGAAAAGATGTTATTTATTGTCAGAAAAAAAAAGGATGTGTTAAAAAATAAAATAACAATACATATAAAATAACTATAACGAAGAAAGGAAGTTTCTTTGACAATAAGGTTTTGTACATTTTGGTCTGTAGGAAGTTCTTCAAATTTCTTTCAGATTCAATTTTCTTAATTACGATGATTCTTCTTGTTTTTCATTTTTTTGTATGTTTGTTTTAAGCAGAGTTTTTATTATTTACTTATTTTCGTGAATAACTTTATTTTTTTTCACATGATTTCAATTTATTTATAAAAAAATATTTTTAAACTCGTGAACAAGAAAAAAGACAAGAAATTTAAATATATGTATTCAATTATATTTTTATCTGGTATTTATAATATAGATCTTTAGATTACTTATGTAATATCTTTTAAATAATGCATGTTATATTTAATAATTTATAATCAGTTTTCAGTGATGATATAGAATATATTGATATATTCATTAAAATTTAATCAGAATTTAAGTTCACCTGAAACTTTTATATTGAAAATCTGTCACATTTCAAGTGTCAACAACATATTTTACACAACTTGGTATATCTGCTTGTGTATAATTATAGTGCTAACCGCTACAGCAACCAATAAATTCAATTGTTTAATCATACTTTTTTAGACTTTCATAAATAACACAGAATCCTCTTTCAAAAGGATATTTTTGGTGAATTTTAGAGTCTTTAAACAACTCTTCATATTTTAAACTAGAAGTACAAGTAATCTTAACACTGATAAAGATGAAGACTCCTATAAATTGGAGTTTTAGTGGAACTGATAAACTAAAATACTTATTATAAACTAAAGAAAATAAAATTAACATTCGTTGCAAGTCATTTACTTTCTATTAATAAAGATTAAGAAATTTATTTCGCTGGCTATTATGTAATTTATTGAAAAATTATTACTAATATCACTATTTAATGGGAAATAATTACCATTTTAATTATTTATAGAAAATAATTACTTTTGTTAATATTTATTTAGAAATAATTAATTATTTATACGTACATACATCTATAGATATAGAAAATAAAGTCAAACGTGAAAATCCGAAAAAAAATGTAACATAGGAAAAATGCATATTAAAATATAAAATAGATAAAAGTATGCATTAAAGAAAAATTGTTTACCTTATTAAAAGTTTTTATGAAGGTATATTACAATATGAATTATTTTTCACATTAAAAAATTTAATATATTATTTATTTAATATTATTAATTATTTACTATTATTTAATTTATTAATTATTTACTATTATTTATTGTTAAAATTATTAATTATTTTAGCAGACTAAATCAAACATATCTAGCGACGTATTCCGATAACAAGGTAACAGATTGTATATGTCAATGTTAAAACACTTGATTTTTAAAAAAGTTAAAATCGGGTGAATTAAGAATTGCTAATGTTATGTATTCTTGTTTTATTTATTCTTGTTTTTATTTATGAATTCAAATTTTTTTTTTACACTTAATTTTTTCACAGTTAGGTTTGGAATCTTCCAGTTCATTTTAAAGCTGTTTTTTTTTTATTAGTTGAAAGACTATGTGATGTCAGTCAAATTAAAATATGCAAGTCCAATAAAAATGTAAGATAATTTTAATATTTTTGTTTATAATATTTAAAATATAGAACATTTTTTATTTATATTAAGATATTTTTCGATAACTGTTAATTTTCGACAATTATTAAAAATTAAAGCTGATAAAGATATTTATAAGAAATGTAGTTCTTTATGTTATGATTTTCTTTTATTAGCAATCAGAATAGAAAGACTCACACCTGAACAATCGGGGCAAAATTACTAACAGGATCATTCCTAAAGAGAAACGGTAGTTGTTCATATCCTGTTTGGCGTTTGATATCAATCTTCTTTAGTATGTTGACAACTCCACTTTCTAGTTTCAGGTTTTTTTTCTTTAGTGCAGTGTGTGAGACCAAGGCAATAACTCCATGGCTATTTCCTTTTCTTTTTTTTTTTAATCAACGCTGCAGAAATAAGTATCAAACGAAAAACATGTTTGAGTTAGATACTTGTTGTTCGGTGTTAACTCTTTTTATATTAATAATTTCCAGGAGATACCCCTTTTTTTATCGTGTAATGAAAATGGATTTTAGATTTATTGTTAATAAATTTGTTTTAGAGTTAATCTTTCCAGCTTTAAAGATAATTTTAATTTAGTTTTATAATTGCAAAACTGTTTTTTTTTTTTCATTATCCTAAATTGCATGCTATTTAATTATCCTAAATTTCTCGCTAATATTTTAATCTTTCAGTTAATTTTTTAAAGTTATTTTTTATATTTTTACAAGATTTATGTACTTCAGTCAAATTAAAGTATAGAATCCCAATAAAAATATAGAATAATTTGAATCTTCTGTCTTTATATTTAAAATATCGAATAACTTCGTTTTATATGAAGATAATTTTGGATAATGTTCAATCTTGAAAATTATTAAAAATTAAAGTCGAAAAATTAATATGAGAAATGTATTTCTTTTTATTTAGGATGCCAAATCACTTTTCTTTTATTAGCCATCAGAAAGAACTACACCTGAACAATCAACAATGGCAAAATTACTAACAGGATCATTCCTAAAGAAAAAAGGTGGTTGTTCATATCCTGTTTGGGCGCTTAATATCAATCTTCTTTAATCTGCTGACAACTACAAGTACTAGTTTGTTTGTTTTTCTTTAGTATAGTTTTATGAGACCAAGGCAATAGCACTATGGCTGTTTTTCTTTCCTTTTTTAATCAACGCTGCAGAAATAAATATCAAAAGAAAAACTTGTTTGAGTTAGATACTTGTTTGTCGGGTGTTAACTTTTTTATATTAATAATTTCCAGAAAACAACACTTTTTGTATCTTGTAATGAAAATGTGTTTTAGATTTATTTAGTTATATTAAAAGCTGAAAACTTTAACAATAAATTAACTTTTAATTTAGTTTTATAATAGTAAAATGATTTTTTTAAATATCCTAAATTGCTTGCTATATTATTAAATAGCCTGATGTCCGAGGGACTAGCGCTCTGGCGCTCGATACCACATGTTTCCTGTTCGAATCCCAGCTGTGCCATGGGTGTTTTTGCAGTGGTCGAAATTCCTTTTAAAACGAAGTTCACGTTCTAATATGATCGTTGTGGGGGTAGTGTTACTCGTATCCGTAGCATATTTTGCTACGTGACCTCTGGGTAGTGCTAAATGAGTAACAGCGGTACAGCCCTTGCTTATGGCATTAAGAATAACTAAATGTTGTTTTATGCCAGCTACATTAGAACACCAGCTGCTTGCTATTGCTTGCTGTATAATTATCATAAATTGCTTGATAAGTTTTTAATATTTCAGTTAATTTTAAATGTTTTTTTTATTTTTCTACCGGTTGAAAGATCTTATGCTGTCAGCCATATTAAAGTATATAAATCCCATAAAATATAGAATAATTTTAATTTTTCTGTCTTTACATTTTTAAAATATATAATAACTTTGATTCATATTAAGAGATTTTTTTTTCAAACGGTTAATTTCCGACAATTATTAAAAATTAAAGCTGAAAAAAATATTTAAGAGAAAACAAATCGACGCTCTGGGGGCTCTGACCCCCTTAAAATAATTGCCCTAGCAAATTTATTTCGGTAGATATTCGCAAGTATGCGTTTAAGTCACAAATCCACGCTGTGGGAGCTCTCCGAGCTGTTTTAAGCGTGTTTTAGCGTTTTTGAGATTAAATTGCGACCGATTTGGCTGCAATTTGGTACATAAGTGCGTCGGGTGAATACATTGCGATCGGCTATCTGCGTTTTTGCGTGCGACCTCAATTTGTCGCGTTATGGCCAGATTCAGGTGCGAATTTGGCCAAAAACTGCATTTGGCCGAAACACAAAAAGTTGCATAGGAATAATTTATTTGTCGCTTCCAGAGGATGTAATACAACGCCACGAATCTATAGGCACCAACCGCGTGTCTGTGAGAAATTATTTGTAGAAGTTATGGGCATGCGTTCGCCTAGTCCCGATCGCGCAAGTGCCGATATACAACGTGCCCATATGGGGAGAAATTAACGTGCTAGGGCCACAATGTGGATGTCGTTCAATAGCGTTTCACGCCCCTAAGTGACCCCCTTAAAATAATTGCCCTAGCAAATTTATTTCGGTAGATATTCGCAAGTATGCGTTTAAGTCACAAATCGACGCTCTGGGGGCTCTGCGAGCTGTTTTAAGCGTGTTTTAGCGTTTTTGAGAGTAAATTGCGACCGATTTGGCTGCAATTTGGTACATAGGTGCGTCGGATGAATACATTGCGATCGGCTATCTGCGTTTTTGCGTGCGACCTCAATTTGCCGCGTTATGGCCAGATTCAGGTGCGAATTTGGCCAAAAACTGCATTTGGCCGAAACACAAAAAGTTGCATAGGAATAATTTATTTGTCGCTTCCAGAGGATGTAATACAACGCCACGAATCTATAGGCACCAACCGCGTGTCTGTGAGAAATTATTTGTAGAAGTTATGGGCATGCGTTCGCCTAGTCCCGATCGCGCAAGTGCCGATATACAACGTGCCCATATGGGGAGAAATTAACGTGCTAGGGCCACAATGTGGATGTCGTTCAATAGCGTTTCACGCCCCTAAGTGACCCCCTTAAAATAATTGCCCTAGCAAATTTATTTCGGTAGATATTCGCAAGTATGCGTTTAAGTCACAAATCGACGCTCTGGGGGCTCTGCGAGCTGTTTTAAGCGTGTTTTAGCGTTTTTGAGAGTAAATTGCGACCGATTTGGCTGCAATTTGGGTACATAGGTGCGTCGGATGAATACATTGCGATCGGCTATCTGCGTTTTTGCGTGCGACCTCAATTTGCCGCGTTATGGCCAGATTCAGGTGCGAATTTGGCCAAAAACTGCATTTGGCCGAAACACAAAAAGTTGCATAGGAATAATTTATTTGTCGCTTCCAGAGGATGTAATACAACGCCACGAATCTATAGGCACCAACCGCGTGTCTGTGAGAAATTATTTGTAGAAGTTATGGGCATGCGTTCGCCTAGTGCCGATCGCGCAAGTGCCGATATACAACGTGCCCATATGGGGAGAAATTAACGTGCTAGGGCCACAATGTGGATGTCGTTCAATAGCGTTTCACGCCCCTAAGTGACCCCCTTAAAATAATTGCCCTAGCAAATTTATTTCGGTAGATATTCGCAAGTATGCGTTTAAGTCACAAATCCACGCTGTGGGAGCTCTCCGAGCTGTTTTAAGCGTGTTTTAGCGTTTTTGAGATTAAATTGCGACCATTTGGCTGCAATTTGGTACATAAGTGCGTCGGGTGAATACATTGCGATCGGCTATCTGCGTTTTTGCGTGCGACCTCAATTTGTCGCGTTATGGCCAGATTCAGGTGCGAATTTGGCCAAAAACTGCATTTGGCCGAAACACAAAAAGTTGCATAGGAATAATTTATTTGTCGCTTCCAGAGGATGTAATACAACGCCACGAATCTATAGGCACCAACCGCGTGTCTGTGAGAAATTATTTGTAGAAGTTATGGGCATGCGTTCGCCTAGTCCCGATCGCGCAAGTGCCGATATACAACGTGCCCATATGGGGAGAAATTAACGTGCTAGGGCCACAATGTGGATGTCGTTCAATAGCGTTTCACGCCCCTAAGTGACCCCCTTAAAATAATTGCCCTAGCAAATTTATTTCGGTAGATATTCGCAAGTATGCGTTTAAGTCACAAATCGACGCTGTGGGGGCTCTCCGAGCTGTTTTAAGCGTGTTTTAGCGTTTTTGAGATTAAATTGCGACCGATTTGGCTGCAATTTGGTACATAGGTGCGTCGGATGAATACATTGCGATCGGCTATCTGCGTTTTTGCGTGCGACCTCAATTTGTCGCGTTATGGCCAGATTCAGGTGCGAATTTGGCCAAAAACTGCATTTGGCCGAAACACAAAAAGTTGCATAGGAATAATTTATTTGTCGCTTCCAGAGGATGTAATACAACGCCACGAATCTATAGGCACCAACCGCGTGTCTGTGAGAAATTATTTGTAGAAGTTATGGGCATGCGTTCGCCTAGTCCGATCGCGCAAGTGCCGATATACAACGTGCCCATATGGGGAGAAATTAACGTGCTAGGGCCACAATGTGGATGTCGTTCAATAGCGTTTCACGCCCCTAAGTGACCCCCTTAAAATAATTGCCCTAGCAAATTTATTTCGGTAGATATTCGCAAGTATGCGTTTAAGTCACAAATCGACGCTCTGGGGGCTCTGCGAGCTGTTTTAAGCGTGTTTTAGCGTTTTTGAGAGTAAATTGCGACCGATTTGGCTGCAATTTGGTACATAGGTGCGTCGGATGAATACATTGCGATCGGCTATCTGCGTTTTTGCGTGCGACCTCAATTTGCCGCGTTATGGCCAGATTCAGGTGCGAATTTGGCCAAAAACTGCATTTGGCCGAAACACAAAAAGTTGCATAGGAATAATTTATTTGTCGCTTCCAGAGGATGTAATACAACGCCACGAATCTATAGGCACCAACCGCGTGTCTGTGAGAAATTATTTGTAGAAGTTATGGGCATGCGTTCGCCTAGTCCCGATCGCGCAAGTGCCGATATACAACGTGCCCATATGGGGAGAAATTAACGTGCTAGGGCCACAATGTGGATGTCGTTCAATAGCGTTTCACGCCCCTAAGTGACCCCCTTAAAATAATTGCCCTAGCAAATTTATTTCGGTAGATATTCGCAAGTATGCGTTTAAGTCACAAATCGACGCTCTGGGGGCTCCGAGCTGTTTTAAGCGTGTTTTAGCGTTTTTGAGAGTAAATTGCGACCGATTTGGCTGCAATTTGGTACATAGGTGCGTCGGATGAATACATTGCGATCGGCTATCTGCGTTTTTGCGTGCGACCTCAATTTGCCGCGTTATGGCCAGATTCAGGTGCGAATTTGGCCAAAAACTGCATTTGGCCGAAACACAAAAAGTTGCATAGGAATAATTTATTTGTCGCTTCCAGAGGATGTAATACAACGCCACGAATCTATAGGCACCAACCGCGTGTCTGTGAGAAATTATTTGTAGAAGTTATGGGCATGCGTTCGCCTAGTCCCGATCGCGCAAGTGCCGATATACAACGTGCCCATATGGGGAGAAATTAACGTGCTAGGGCCACAATGTGGATGTCGTTCAATAGCGTTTCACGCCCCTAAGTGACCCCCTTAAAATAATTGCCCTAGCAAATTTATTTCGGTAGATATTCGCAAGTATGCGTTTAAGTCACAAATCGCGCTGGGGGCTCTGCGAGCTGTTTTAAGCGTGTTTTAGCGTTTTTGAGAGTAAATTGCGACCGATTTGGCTGCAATTTGGTACATAGGTGCGTCGGATGAATACATTGCGATCGGCTATCTGCGTTTTTGCGTGCGACCTCAATTTGCCGCGTTATGGCCAGATTCAGGTGCGAATTTGGCCAAAAACTGCATTTGGCCGAAACACAAAAAGTTGCATAGGAATAATTTATTTGTCGCTTCCAGAGGATGTAATACAACGCCACGAATCTATAGGCACCAACCGCGTGTCTGTGAGAATTTTGCCAAAAAACTGCATTTGGCAAACACAAAAAGTTGCATAGGAATAATTTATTTGTCGCTTCCAGAGGATGTAATACAACGCCACGAATCTATAGGCCCAACCGCGTGTCTGTGAGAAATTATTTGTAGAAGTTATGGGCATGCGTTCGCCTAGTCCCGATCGCGCAAGTGCCGATATACAACGTGCCCATATGGGGAGAAATTAACGTGCTAGGGCCACAATGTGGATGTCGTTCAATAGCGTTTCACGCCCCTAAGTGACCCCCTTAAAATAATTGCCCTAGCAAATTTATTTCGGTAGATATTCGCAAGTATGCGTTTAAGTCACAAATCGACGCTCTGGGGGCTCTGCGAGCTGTTTTAAGCGTGTTTTAGCGTTTTTGAGAGTAAATTGCGACCGATTTGGCTGCAATTTGGTACATAGGTGCGTCGGATGAATACATTGCGATCGGCTATCTGCGTTTTTGCGTGCGACCTCAATTTGCCGCGTTATGGCCAGATTCAGGTGCGAATTTGGCCAAAAACTGCATTTGGCCGAAACACAAAAAGTTGCATAGGAATAATTTATTTGTCGCTTCCAGAGGATGTAATACAACGCCACGAATCTATAGGCACCAACCGCGTGTCTGTGAGAAATTATTTGTAGAAGTTATGGGCATGCGTTCGCCTAGTCCGATCGCGCAAGTGCCGATATACAACGTGCCCATATGGGGAGAAATTAACGTGCTAGGGCCACAATGTGGATGTCGTTCAATAGCGTTTCACGCCCCTAAGTGACCCCCTTAAAATAATTGCCCTAGCAAATTTATTTCGGTAGATATTCGCAAGTATGCGTTTAAGTCACAAATCGACGCTCTGGGGGCTCTGCGAGCTGTTTTAAGCGTGTTTTAGCGTTTTTGAGAGTAAATTGCGACCGATTTGGCTGCAATTTGGTACATAGGTGCGTCGGATGAATACATTGCGATCGGCTATCTGCGTTTTTGCGTGCGACCTCAATTTGCCGCGTTATGGCCAGATTCAGGTGCGAATTTGGCCAAAAACTGCATTTGGCCGAAACACAAAAAGTTGCATAGGAATAATTTATTTGTCGCTTCAGGATGTAATACAACGCCACGAATCTATAGGCACCAACCGCGTGTCTGTGAGAAATTATTTGTAGAAGTTATGGGCATGCGTTCGCCTAGTCCCGATCGCGCAAGTGCCGATATACAACGTGCCCATATGGGGAGAAATTAACGTGCTAGGGCCACAATGTGGATGTCGTTCAATAGCGTTTCACGCCCCTAAGTGACCCCCTTAAAATAATTGCCCTAGCAAATTTATTTCGGTAGATATTCGCAAGTATGCGTTTAAGTCACAAATCGACGCTGTGGGGGCTCTCCGAGCTGTTTTAAGCGTGTTTTAGCGTTTTTGAGAGTAAATTGCGACCGATTTGGCTGCAATTTGGTACATAGGTGCGTCGGATGAATACATTGCGATCGGCTATCTGCGTTTTTGCGTGCGACCTCAATTTGCCGCGTTATGGCCAGATTCAGGTGCGAATTTGGCCAAAAACTGCATTTGGCCGAAACACAAAAAGTTGCATAGGAATAATTATTTGTCGCTTCCAGAGGATGTAATACAACGCCACGAATCTATAGGCACCAACCGCGTGTCTGTGAGAAATTATTTGTAGAAGTTATGGGCATGCGTTCGCCTAGTCCCGATCGCGCAAGTGCCGATATACAACGTGCCCATATGGGGAGAAATTAACGTGCTAGGGCCACAATGTGGATGTCGTTCAATAGCGTTTCACGCCCCTAAGTGACCCCCTTAAAATAATTGCCCTAGCAAATTTATTTCGGTAGATATTCGCAAGTATGCGTTTAAGTCACAAATCGACGCTCTGGGGGCTCTGCGAGCTGTTTTAAGCGTGTTTTAGCGTTTTTGAGAGTAAATTGCGACCGATTTGGCTGCAATTTGGTACATAGGTGCGTCGGATGAATACATTGCGATCGGCTATCTGCGTTTTTGCGTGCGACCTCAATTTGCCGCGTTATGGCCAGATTCAGGTGCGAATTTGGCCAAAAACTGCATTTGGCCGAAACACAAAGTTGCATAGGAATAATTTATTTGTCGCTTCCAGAGGATGTAATACAACGCCACGAATCTATAGGCACCAACCGCGTGTCTGTGAGAAATTATTTGTAGAAGTTATGGGCATGCGTTCGCCTAGTCCCGATCGCGCAAGTGCCGATATACAACGTGCCCATATGGGGAGAAATTAACGTGCTAGGGCCACAATGTGGATGTCGTTCAATAGCGTTTCACGCCCCTAAGTGACCCCCTTAAAATAATTGCCCTAGCAAATTTATTTCGGTAGATATTCGCAAGTATGCGTTTAAGTCACAAATCGACGCTCTGGGGGCTCTGCGAGCTGTTTTAAGCGTGTTTTAGCGTTTTTGAGAGTAAATTGCGACCGATTTGGCTGCAATTTGGTACATAGGTGCGTCGGATGAATACATTGCGATCGGCTATCTGCGTTTTTGCGTGCGACCTCAATTTGCCGCGTTATGGCCAGATTCAGGTGCGAATTTGGCCAAAAACTGCATTTGGCCGAAACACAAAAAGTTGCATAGGAATAATTTATTTGTCGCTTCCAGAGGATGTAATACAACGCCACGAATCTATAGGCACCAACCGCGTGTCTGTGAGAAATTATTTGTAGAAGTTATGGGCATGCGTTCGCCTAGTCCCGATCGCGCAAGTGCCGATATACAACGTGCCCATATGGGGAGAAATTAACGTGCTAGGGCCACAATGTGGATGTCGTTCAATAGCGTTTCACGCCCCTAAGTGACCCCCTTAAAATAATTGCCCTAGCAAATTTATTTCGGTAGATATTCGCAAGTATGCGTTTAAGTCACAAATCGACGCTGTGGGGGCTCTCTCGAGCTGTTTTAAGCGTGTTTTAGCGTTTTTGAGAGTAAATTGCGACCGATTTGGCTGCAATTTGGTACATAGGTGCGTCGGATGAATACATTGCGATCGGCTATCTGCGTTTTTGCGTGCGACCTCAATTTGCCGCGTTATGGCCAGATTCAGGTGCGAATTTGGCCAAAAACTGCATTTGGCCGAAACACAAAAAGTTGCATAGGAATAATTTATTTGTCGCTTCCAGAGGATGTAATACAACGCCACGAATCTATAGGCACCAACCGCGTGTCTGTGAGAAATTATTTGTAGAAGTTATGGGCATGCGTTCGCCTAGTCCGATCGCGCAAGTGCCGATATACAACGTGCCCATATGGGGAGAAATTAACGTGCTAGGGCCACAATGTGGATGTCGTTCAATAGCGTTTCACGCCCCTAAGTGACCCCCTTAAAATAATTGCCCTAGCAAATTTATTTCGGTAGATATTCGCAAGTATGCGTTTAAGTCACAAATCGACGCTCTGGGGGCTCTGCGAGCTGTTTTAAGCGTGTTTTAGCGTTTTTGAGAGTAAATTGCGACCGATTTGGCTGCAATTTGGTACATAGGTGCGTCGGATGAATACATTGCGATCGGCTATCTGCGTTTTTGCGTGCGACCTCAATTTGCCGCGTTATGGCCAGATTCAGGTGCGAATTTGGCCAAAAACTGCATTTGGCCGAAACACAAAAAGTTGCATAGGAATAATTTATTTGTCGCTTCCAGAGGATGTAATACAACGCCACGAATCTATAGGCACCAACCGCGTGTCTGTGAGAAATTATTTGTAGAAGTTATGGGCATGCGTTCGCCTAGTCCCGATCGCGCAAGTGCCGATATACAACGTGCCCATATGGGGAGAAATTAACGTGCTAGGGCCACAATGTGGATGTCGTTCAATAGCGTTTCACGCCCCTAAGTGACCCCCTTAAAATAATTGCCCTAGCAAATTTATTTCGGTAGATATTCGCAAGTATGCGTTTAAGTCACAAATCGACGCTGTGGGAGCTCTCCGAGCTGTTTTAAGCGTGTTTTAGCGTTTTTGAGAGTAAATTGCGACCGATTTGGCTGCAATTTGGTACATAGGTGCGTCGGATGAATACATTGCGATCGGCTATCTGCGTTTTTGCGTGCGACCTCAATTTGCCGCGTTATGGCCAGATTCAGGTGCGAATTTGGCCAAAAACTGCATTTGGCCGAAACACAAAAAGTTGCATAGGAATAATTTATTTGTCGCTTCCAGAGGATGTAATACAACGCCACGAATCTATAGGCACCAACCGCGTGTCTGTGAGAAATTATTTGTAGAAGTTATGGGCATGCGTTCGCCTAGTCCCGATCGCGCAAGTGCCGATATACAACGTGCCCATATGGGGAGAAATTAACGTGCTAGGGCCACAATGTGGATGTCGTTCAATAGCGTTTCACGCCCCTAAGTGACCCCCTTAAAATAATTGCCCTAGCAAATTTATTTCGGTAGATATTCGCAAGTATGCGTTTAAGTCACAAATCGACGCTCTGGGGGCTCTGCGAGCTGTTTTAAGCGTGTTTTAGCGTTTTTGAGAGTAAATTGCGACCGATTTGGCTGCAATTTGGTACATAGGTGCGTCGGATGAATACATTGCGATCGGCTATCTGCGTTTTTGCGTGCGACCTCAATTTGCCGCGTTATGGCCAGATTCAGGTGCGAATTTGGCCAAAAACTGCATTTGGCCGAAACACAAAAAGTTGCATAGGAATAATTTATTTGTCGCTTCCAGAGGATGTAATACAACGCCACGAATCTATAGGCACCAACCGCGTGTCTGTGAGAAATTATTTGTAGAAGTTATGGGCATGCGTTCGCCTAGTCCCGATCGCGCAAGTGCCGATATACAACGTGCCCATATGGGGAGAAATTAACGTGCTAGGGCCACAATGTGGATGTCGTTCAATAGCGTTTCACGCCCCTAAGTGACCCCCTTAAAATAATTGCCCTAGCAAATTTATTTCGGTAGATATTCGCAAGTATGCGTTTAAGTCACAAATCGACGCTGTGGGGCTCTCCGAGCTGTTTTAAGCGTGTTTTAGCGTTTTTGAGAGTAAATTGCGACCGATTTGGCTGCAATTTGGTACATAGGTGCGTCGGATGAATACATTGCGATCGGCTATCTGCGTTTTTTTGCGTGCGACCTCAATTTGCCGCGTTATGGCCAGATTCAGGTGCGAATTTGGCCAAAAACTGCATTTGGCCGAAACACAAAAAGTTGCATAGGAATAATTTATTTGTCGCTTCCAGAGGATGTAATACAACGCCACGAATCTATAGGCACCAACCGCGTGTCTGTGAGAAATTATTTGTAGAAGTTATGGGCATGCGTTCGCCTAGTCCGATCGCGCAAGTGCCGATATACAACGTGCCCATATGGGGAGAAATTAACGTGCTAGGGCCACAATGTGGATGTCGTTCAATAGCGTTTCACGCCCCTAAGTGACCCCCTTAAAATAATTGCCCTAGCAAATTTATTTCGGTAGATATTCGCAAGTATGCGTTTAAGTCACAAATCGACGCTCTGGGGGCTCTGCGAGCTGTTTTAAGCGTGTTTTAGCGTTTTTGAGAGTAAATTGCGACCGATTTGGCTGCAATTTGGTACATGGTGCGTCGGATGAATACATTGCGATCGGCTATCTGCGTTTTTGCGTGCGACCTCAATTTGCCGCGTTATGGCCAGATTCAGGTGCGAATTTGGCCAAAAACTGCATTTGGCCGAAACACAAAAAGTTGCATAGGAATAATTTATTTGTCGCTTCCAGAGGATGTAATACAACGCCACGAATCTATAGGCACCAACCGCGTGTCTGTGAGAAATTATTTGTAGAAGTTATGGGCATGCGTTCGCCTAGTCCCGATCGCGCAAGTGCCGATATACAACGTGCCCATATGGGGAGAAATTAACGTGCTAGGGCCACAATGTGGATGTCGTTCAATAGCGTTTCACGCCCCTAAGTGACCCCCTTAAAATAATTGCCCTAGCAAATTTATTTCGGTAGATATTCGCAAGTATGCGTTTAAGTCACAAATCGACGCTCTGGGGGCTCTGCGAGCTGTTTTAAGCGTGTTTTAGCGTTTTTGAGAGTAAATTGCGACCGATTTCTGCAATTTGGTACATAGGTGCGTCGGATGAATACATTGCGATCGGCTATCTGCGTTTTTGCGTGCGACCTCAATTTGCCGCGTTATGGCCAGATTCAGGTGCGAATTTGGCCAAAAACTGCATTTGGCCGAAACACAAAAAGTTGCATAGGAATAATTTATTTGTCGCTTCCAGAGGATGTAATACAACGCCACGAATCTATAGGCACCAACCGCGTGTCTGTGAGAAATTATTTGTAGAAGTTATGGGCATGCGTTCGCCTAGTCCCGATCGCGCAAGTGCCGATATACAACGTGCCCATATGGGGAGAAATTAACGTGCTAGGGCCACAATGTGGATGTCGTTCAATAGCGTTTCACGCCCCTAAGTGACCCCCTTAAAATAATTGCCCTAGCAAATTTATTTCGGTAGATATTCGCAAGTATGCGTTTAAGTCACAAATCGACGCTGTGGGGCTCTCCGAGCTGTTTTAAGCGTGTTTTAGCGTTTTTTTTTGAGAGTAAATTGCGACCGATTTGGCTGCAATTTGGTACATAGGTGCGTCGGATGAATACATTGCGATCGGCTATCTGCGTTTTTGCGTGCGACCTCAATTTGCCGCGTTATGGCCAGATTCAGGTGCGAATTTGGCCAAAAACTGCATTTGGCCGAAACACAAAAAGTTGCATAGGAATAATTTATTTGTCGCTTCCAGAGGATGTAATACAACGCCACGAATCTATAGGCACCAACCGCGTGTCTGTGAGAAATTATTTGTAGAAGTTATGGGCATGCGTTCGCCTAGTCCGATCGCGCAAGTGCCGATATACCCCTTGCCCATATGGGGAGAAATTAACGTGCTAGGGCCACAATGTGGATGTCGTTCAATAGCGTTTCACGCCCCTAAGTGACCCCCTTAAAATAATTGCCCTAGCAAATTTATTTCGGTAGATATTCGCAAGTATGCGTTTAAGTCACAAATCGACGCTCTGGGGGCTCTGCGAGCTGTTTTAAGCGTGTTTTAGCGTTTTTGAGAGTAAATTGCGACCGATTTGGCTGCAATTTGGTACATAGGTGCGTCGGATGAATACATTGCGATCGGCTATCTGCGTTTTTGCGTGCGACCTCAATTTGCCGCGTTATGGCCAGATTCAGGTGCGAATTTGGCCAAAAACTGCATTTGGCCGAAACACAAAAAGTTGCATAGGAATAATTTATTTGTCGCTTCCAGAGGATGTAATACAACGCCACGAATCTATAGGCACCAACCGCGTGTCTGTGAGAAATTATTTGTAGAAGT
The DNA here is from genome assembly GCA_021605095.1 of Caerostris extrusa. Classification (NCBI taxonomy): domain Eukaryota; kingdom Metazoa; phylum Arthropoda; class Arachnida; order Araneae; family Araneidae; genus Caerostris; species Caerostris extrusa. The sequence continues at coordinate 3,895 of BPLR01002687.1, read as the reverse complement.
TATGGGCATGCGTTCGCCTAGTCCCGATCGCGCAAGTGCCGATATACAACGTGCCCATATGGGGAGAAATTAACGTGCTAGGGCCACAATGTGGATGTCGTTCAATAGCGTTTCACGCCCCTAAGTGACCCCCTTAAAATAATTGCCCTAGCAAATTTATTTCGGTAGATATTCGCAAGTATGCGTTTAAGTCACAAATCGACGCTGTGGGAGCTCTCCGAGCTGTTTTAAGCGTGTTTTAGCGTTTTTGAGAGTAAATTGCGACCGATTTGGCTGCAATTTGGTACATAGGTGCGTCGGATGAATACATTGCGATCGGCTATCTGCGTTTTTGCGTGCGACCTCAATTTGCCGCGTTATGGCCAGATTCAGGTGCGAATTTGGCCAAAAACTGCATTTGGCCGAAACACAAAAAGTTGCATAGGAATAATTTATTTGTCGCTTCCAGAGGATGTAATACAACGCCACGAATCTATAGGCACCAACCGCGTGTCTGTGAGAAATTATTTGTAGAAGTTATGGGCATGCGTTCGCCTAGTCCGATCGCGCATTTCCCCATATACCCCGTGCCCATATGGGGAGAAATTAACGTGCTAGGGCCACAATGTGGATGTCGTTCAATAGCGTTTCACGCCCCTAAGTGACCCCCTTAAAATAATTGCCCTAGCAAATTTATTTCGGTAGATATTCGCAAGTATGCGTTTAAGTCACAAATCGACGCTGGGGGGCTCTGCGAGCTGTTTTAAGCGTGTTTTAGCGTTTTTGAGAGTAAATTGCGACCGATTTGGCTGCAATTTGGTACATAGGTGCGTCGGATGAATACATTGCGATCGGCTATCTGCGTTTTTGCGTGCGACCTCAATTTGCCGCGTTATGGCCAGATTCAGGTGCGAATTTGGCCAAAAACTGCATTTGGCCGAAACACAAAAAGTTGCATAGGAATAATTTATTTGTCGCTTCCAGAGGATGTAATACAACGCCACGAATCTATAGGCACCAACCGCGTGTCTGTGAGAAATTATTTGTAGAAGTTATGGGCATGCGTTCGCCTAGTCCCGATCGCGCAAGTGCCGATATACAACGTGCCCATATGGGGAGAAATTAACGTGCTAGGGCCACAATGTGGATGTCGTTCAATAGCGTTTCACGCCCCTAAGTGACCCCCTTAAAATAATTGCCCTAGCAAATTTATTTCGGTAGATATTCGCAAGTATTTTAAGTCACAAATCGACGCTCTGGGGGCTCTCCGAGCTGTTTTAAGCGTGTTTTAGCGTTTTTGAGAGTAAATTGCGACCGATTTGGCTGCAATTTGGTACATAGGTGCGTCGGATGAATACATTGCGATCGGCTATCTGCGTTTTTGCGTGCGACCTCAATTTGCCGCGTTATGGCCAGATTCAGGTGCGAATTTGGCCAAAAACTGCATTTGGCCGAAACACAAAAAGTTGCATAGGAATAATTTATTTGTCGCTTCCAGAGGATGTAATACAACGCCACGAATCTATAGGCACCAACCGCGTGTCTGTGAGAAATTATTTGTAGAAGTTATGGGCATGCGTTCGCCTAGTCCCGATCGCGCAAGTGCCGATATACAACGTGCCCATATGGGGAGAAATTAACGTGCTAGGGCCACAATGTGGATGTCGTTCAATAGCGTTTCACGCCCGTAAGTGACCCCCTTAAAATAATTGCCCTAGCAAATTTATTTCGGTAGATATTCGCAAGTATGCGTTTAAGTCACAAATCGACGCTGTGGGGCTCTCGAGCTGTTTTAAGCGTGTTTTAGCGTTTTTGAGAGTAAATTGCGACCGATTTGGCTGCAATTTGGTACATAGGTGCGTCGGATGAATACATTGCGATCGGCTATCTGCGTTTTTGCGTGCGACCTCAATTTGCCGCGTTATGGCCAGATTCAGGTGCGAATTTGGCCAAAAACTGCATTTGGCCGAAACACAAAAAGTTGCATAGGAATAATTTATTTGTCGCTTCCAGAGGATGTAATACAACGCCACGAATCTATAGGCACCAACCGCGTGTCTGTGAGAAATTATTTGTAGAAGTTATGGGCATGCGTTCGCCTAGTCCGGATCGCGCATTTCCCCATATACCCCGTGCCCATATGGGGAGAAATTAACGTGCTAGGGCCACAATGTGGATGTCGTTCAATAGCGTTTCACGCCCCTAAGTGACCCCCTTAAAATAATTGCCCTAGCAAATTTATTTCGGTAGATATTCGCAAGTATGCGTTTAAGTCACAAATCGACGCTCTGGGGGCTCTGCGAGCTGTTTTAAGCGTGTTTTAGCGTTTTTGAGAGTAAATTGCGACCGATTTGGCTGCAATTTGGTACATAGGTGCGTCGGATGAATACATTGCGATCGGCTATCTGCGTTTTTGCGTGCGACCTCAATTTGCCGCGTTATGGCCAGATTCAGGTGCGAATTTGGCCAAAAACTGCATTTGGCCGAAACACAAAAAGTTGCATAGGAATAATTTATTTGTCGCTTCCAGAGGATGTAATACAACGCCACGAATCTATAGGCACCAACCGCGTGTCTGTGAGAAATTATTTGTAGAAGTTATGGGCATGCGTTCGCCTAGTCCCGATCGCGCAAGTGCCGATATACAACGTGCCCATATGGGGAGAAATTAACGTGCTAGGGCCACAATGTGGATGTCGTTCAATAGCGTTTCACGCCCGTAAGTGACCCCCTTAAAAAAGAATTGCCCTAGCAAATTTATTTCGGTAGATATTCGCAAGTATGCGTTTAAGTCACAAATACGCGCTGTGGGAGCTCTCCGAGCTGTTTTAAGCGTGTTTTAGCGTTTTTGAGAGTAAATTGCGACCGATTTGGCTGCAATTTGGTACATAGGTGCGTCGGATGAATACATTGCGATCGGCTATCTGCGTTTTTGCGTGCGACCTCAATTTGCCGCGTTATGGCCAGATTCAGGTGCGAATTTGGCCAAAAACTGCATTTGGCCGAAACACAAAAAGTTGCATAGGAATAATTTATTTGTCGCTTCCAGAGGATGTAATACAACGCCACGAATCTATAGGCACCAACCGCGTGTCTGTGAGAAATTATTTGTAGAAGTTATGGGCATGCGTTCGCCTAGTCCGGATCGCGCATTTCCCCACATACCCCGTGCCCATATGGGGAGAAATTAACGTGCTAGGGCCACAATGTGGATGTCGTTCAATAGCGTTTCACGCCCCTGTGACCCCCTTAAAATAATTGCCCTAGCAAATTTATTTCGGTAGATATTCGCAAGTATGCGTTTAAGTCACAAATCGACGCTCTGGGGGCTCTGCGAGCTGTTTTAAGCGTGTTTTAGCGTTTTTGAGAGTAAATTGCGACCGATTTGGCTGCAATTTGGTACATAGGTGCGTCGGATGAATACATTGCGATCGGCTATCTGCGTTTTTGCGTGCGACCTCAATTTGCCGCGTTATGGCCAGATTCAGGTGCGAATTTGGCCAAAAACTGCATTTGGCCGAAACACAAAAAGTTGCATAGGAATAATTTATTTGTCGCTTCCAGAGGATGTAATACAACGCCACGAATCTATAGGCACCAACCGCGTGTCTGTGAGAAATTATTTGTAGAAGTTATGGGCATGCGTTCGCCTAGTCCCGATCGCGCAAGTGCCGATATACAACGTGCCCATATGGGGAGAAATTAACGTGCTAGGGCCACAATGTGGATGTCGTTCAATAGCGTTTCACGCCCCTAAGTGACCCCCTTAAAATAATTGCCCTAGCAAATTTATTTCGGTAGATATTCGCAAGTATGCGTTTAAGTCACAAATCGACGCTCTGGGGGCTCTGCGAGCTGTTTTAAGCGTGTTTTAGCGTTTTTGAGAGTAAATTGCGACCGATTTGGCTGCAATTTG